>JASAND010015771.1:0-16534 GCA_030248195.1 Trissonchulus latispiculum
AACGATCAGGGCAACTTTGGCCCATCGTAGCCGGCTGAAGGGAACAAGTATTGGCGCAATATTTTGCGCAAATAAACTAGGTACCATTGGCAACATTTTGGATCATTTTCAGCCAAACCTTGGAAATTTTATTTTTTTCGATTTTTCGGCCGTTTTTGGGGGATTGAACATTGGCAACATTTGGGGTCATTTCATTACATCTATGCAGTGCCCCCAGAAATTGAAGAATTTTTGGAAATTATGGAAAATTCATTAATTAAAAAATAAAAAGATTATGTAACTCAGCCAATGTATATATAGACGGTCGGCTCAAATATTTTTATGAACTACGTAATAAACCTACGTAATTATTACCAGAACTACGTAATACAGAGGGGAAATCAATAGCACCACAAGCGAAATTTTTTCAAAATTTGTGAAATTTGATAAAATTCCGCTCAATTTTGACTCAAAATATGCATATAAACAGCTGAAAAAATTTTTGTAAGGGAGGCCCGACATGTCAGCAGAGGGGCCCAAATCGCAAAGGGCCCCCCAGATCCGCCACTGACCCCACCCCCCAACATTTTGTGACAGTGGTGATAAGTTATTTATTCAGGGGGAATCTTTATTGCATTAGTCTGCGAAGACGGCAACAACCGGATTCGAATCAAACGGAGCATACAAGCTTCAAAACAGTAGACTAACTAACGTCTGCTAGAAAACGAAGCTAACTTTCTAGTTTTGAGATAATGTTTTGGCTATCTTTAATTTTAAACTCTCAGCTTTTATTGCCTCAAAAAGTTAAGGAAAAGATTGCAAGTTTAGAAAAGAACAGATTTAAAGAGATGCAGGATTTGAGGGCAAAAATGCAAAAGAGAAATGTCACACTCCGGGGTGAACAGTTTGAACGTCCCATTCGATAAAGAAAAGAGAAATGAAAATACCAATTTCAAACAATTAAGAGAAAATAATGATAAATAAATTAATAATTAACTAATGATATATTAAAATTATCGCAAACTATCGCAATCCAAGTAAATATGAATTAACTACGTCTGCATTTTGGCAATAATAAATACCGGTCTGAATAAGCTAACATAGCATATGCAAAACAATTCCAAATTCTAAGAAATGGCTAAGCCTCGTGAGAGCCGCTAAGCCTCTAAGAAATTCTAAGCCGGCGTGTGGACTCAGCCAATTGATGTCTGTTATCACAGCCTTCTTCTGTGCGATTGTCTGTGGCTGGTGCGACATGGGCGTCTGCGACCTGGGGCCAATGTTATCAACGTCTAAACCCGGGTTAACTCGCAAACCTGGGTTAACTTGGCTATCTTCAACATATAAAGTTAACCCGGGTTAGCGACTTAACCCGGGTTTGGGCGTTGATAACATTGGCCCCTGGTGGGTGTCGTTGGTCCCGACGTCTTCCGGTCTGTAGCATCTGAAATCTTTCTGACGTTTGGCTTTCACCAAACGGATTCGGTGAGCAGCAGCCGAAATAACAGCATGTTTCTGTTCGTAGGGTCTGCAGGATGTGAATCGTTTACAAGAAGCCAAAAGCGGGAATACCGAGGCTCAATGGTCCTGGAATCTGAGAGTTCCCGTAATATTGAGGTCGGCACAGTCGGCGACACGCTGTGGGTTGTGGCCTTCGGTTGTCCAAAATTCGCCATCCAGAACTTCTTTGAAAGCGTAATCGCCTTGAATACACATGTCGCGGAGTATGTGGCCGAAACTCCTTCCGTTTTCTTCTCGTGTTCGGAATAGAGGGGCCACAAAACAGATGGTTGGTCCAGAGAAGATGGGAAAAATGTCAGCAAAGTGTTCATTAATTTCTTCGTCGGTTTTTTTGGCATCCGCATTTCCTGTCTGCACCAATTCATGGCTGAAGTCGCTGAGTCTGAATCTGAAAACCAAGCCTGATATGTGTCCTAGATGGAAGTTCTGTCTACAGATTATGGTGCCGCTTTCTATTTCTGATAGATATTTACGCCTGTCAATACTATAGTACGACCAAAAAAATGTGTGTACAAACTTCGACCGTTTATAGCAGATTAACCTTTGGAGTAAACCGCAACAATGTATATATTTTTAGAAGCCTCAGGAACCAGAGATTTCGAAAATCCGGAAAAATCCGGAATTCCGGATGTTATTCACGGAAAATCTTGTATATTGTTGGGTATTAGAGAAAAGTTTAAAAATCCGGAAAATCCGGTTTTCTCGAATTCCGGGAATTGTGTGCATTTTTAAGAGTTTATTCTATTACAAAAGTTGTTCAGCTCGATAAGAGCTTTCGAATGGTACCCATCTTGTGGGTATTGGAGAAAATTTTTAAAATCCGGAAATCTTGAAAACCCGGAATTCCGGAAATTGGGTGCATTTTCGTGAAAATTTTATACGAGCAAAAATCTGCAGCGGGACCAGCTCTATTCAATCGTCAAAACAAAATTTTGATTGCGATAAAAACTGGGCGAAAAACTAAAAATTTTAGATTTTCCGTGGATAACATCCGGAATTCCGGATTATTCCGGATTTTCGAAATCTCTGGTTCCTGAGGATTCTAAAAATATATACTTTGTTGCGGTTTACTCCAAAGGTTAATCTGCTATAAACGGTCGAAGTTTGTACACACATTTTTTGGTCGTACTATAGCATAGTGTGAATAGGGAACACGTCGATGATTATCTCTGTTCCCCAAAGATGAAGGTCTATCAGGGATTCAATATGGTCTCCTCTTAAGGATTGTGGCGAATCTGCATCAAAACGGTTCCGTACTGATTCTTTGCTTTCCAGGTTTCGGGTAGTCTCCGTCTGCACTCTTCTTCTGTATGACTTGTAGCCATTAATAGGTCTTTGCGGTGACAGTGTGCCAAAATCTGCTTTTCTGTCGCTCTGAGAAAGTGAGCGAACACAGGATAAGTTCGGCATTTCATCAGCAGGATTGTCAAAAGAACATCATTTCTGACTTCGATCCACTTGGCTGGTAAGAGATCAAAGTGAGAAGCTTTAGATTTGATGAATGCATAAACTTCTCTGGAGTCGTCTGTATAGATCTGTTAAAATAGCTGATTAGCGCACCAATTCATTCCCATTTGAATGAATTGCACAAAAGTAAGCGCTTTGATCACGCTAGTGCAAGTCTTCCCAGCAAGCTTAATAGGGTAGTCTGTGTTGAACATTGACAAGCAGTGGGTCTGTCAGATCAATGACTAGAACTCTCGGTCTGACTGACGGGGAATTATCTGCTGGGCGGACGACAGGAATTACGCCTGGTCTAAGCCTAGCCCCTTGAAAGCTGGGCTGGGCAGGCGGTTCATTGGTCTTAAATCTCGCTTCGGAGCTGTCGTGTCTGTCAATATGATCAGAATCTTCAGAAGAGCAGGATTCGTCTGTTACCTCCGCATTCTCCTAAAATAATATATACAGATAACTGAGTGCAATAGCACCTTATAGTAAAATAATCTAACGGTTTTGGGCACTCTAGAGGTTTAGGAGCGTTTCCGGTCTGGGCTTAGGTCTCAGTGAATAGCTCTTATCATTAGCGGGGTCTGCCAAAGGATATCCCTGCCGCAATCGCCTAATCTGCTAATCTGATTGGACGAAAGTTCATCTGAAGTTTCGGCTATAAGTCTGATAATTGGCGGCCAGATTGTTCAGTTTATCTGAATTGCCCTCAGAAAGCTATTGTATAAATTCACGAAGCCTCGCTCTAATTAAGCGTTTGACGCCTGATTCGTCGACCATGAGTTTGCAAACCGTTAAATAATATTATGAAGTATGCAGTTCAAATTTGAAATATTAGCTTACTTCAGTGTGAGTTCGCAAGGGTTGATGGTGGGGGCTCCACATGTGACAGTGGTGATAAGTCACTATATTCAGGGGAATCTTTCTTGCATTAGTCTGCGAAGGCGGCAACAATCGAATTCAAGTCAAACAAAGCACACAAGCTTCAAAACAGTAGACTAACTAACGTCGGCTAGAAAACGAAGCTTTTATTCCAACCGAGTCACCTGAACTTTCTAGTTTTGAGCTAATGTTTTGGCTATCGATTTAATTGGTTTTGGCTATTAATTTTAAAAGTTCAGCTTTCATTGCCTCAAAAAGTTAAGGAAAAGGTTGCAAGATCAGAACAGATTTAAAGAGATGCAGGATTTGGGGGCAAAAATGCAAAAGAGAAATGTCACAATTTTCTCAAGGTACACCTATGCCCCCCAGAACCCCCCTCCAACCATCCCTCAAAAATGTTTTCTGTTTTTATGCCAAAAATCGCTTTTTCAGCCGTTTCTAATGTTGAGAATCAACTAAATTAAAGTGTTGCAACTCAATCTTAAAAACAAACACTAAAACTATTTGTTACTGATGTGTGCAACCTTTGGTCTGTTAGCTAAATTGATCAGCTCAGATCTGATCTACCAGTTCAGTGTTATCGAAATTTGTGTACGAATACGGTGTGTCTTTTTATCGTGGTCCTGTAATTATATTTCGTCTGCCGTAGCCATTTCATGCCGGTAAATTCTTGTAAGCCGTTCTTGTGATCGTAGTCGGTAAGGTTAGTTTATTAGTTAGGTAGGTAGGATTTAGAATAGAATCCCTGAGTTAGACTACCTGCAGTCGATCCGCCCTTTAATTCTGAGTTAAGTTTCCAGACAGTTAACTTAGGATTAACATATGGCGACCGTGACAGGACAAATGTGAAAGGTTGAAATCAGGATCTGAAAGATGTGAAGAAAAGTGTCCAGGGCGGGGATCGAACCACCGAGCTTTGGATCTGTAGTCGAGAACTCTACCACTGAGCCACACCCCCGGACGTTGAGACTAGATTATTACGCTGATTTCAACCTTTCTGGGTTGCTGATATTTAACATACTCCCCTTGCTAATTTGAAATTCGGCCTCGAATTTCCAGGAATTGCAGGTCGGTCCTCAAATCCAAATACCATGTGGTCTAAGGGCGGCTCCCAGGCTGCCTCCTAACCCGAGGCCATATCATACTTCATTCTTCTTCAAAGCCGGGAGCCTTTACAAATCAAAGAACCATACAACCATATACAATAACCCTTAGCACCACGAGGACCACAATATGCCAAACCATCTATCTTGACCTGCAATTCCACAATTCCCAGGCATCACAAACGACTTCATCTCCTCAGAGCGGTAAGGACACGGCAAGGTCGCCAAATGTGAAAGGTTGAAATCATGATCTGAAAGATGTGAAGAAAAGTGTCCAGGGCGGGGATCGAACCGCCGAGCTTTGGATCTGTAGTCGAGAACTCTACCACTGAGCCACACCCCCGGACGTTGAGACTAGATTATTACGCTGATTTCAACCTTTCTGGGTTGCTGATATTTAACACTAATGCCAATAAACATTCAACTATGAAGCATAAACTATATAATTTTGACATTAGACATTGTCTTAAACTCGAAAACTTGATTGCCAACATGTTTCCAGGTACAAAATAAGGTCAATAATGAGTGAGAAGAGAAAGTTCAAAATATAGTTATAAACGTGTATTTCTAGCAATAATAATCACTTAAAGGTGGTGATTCCTTTTGGGCACATATTGTTATTTGGCGGCGCAAATCAAGATGAAATTTGATGAAACTTTCCGAAATAAGTTCTTTTAGCATTCTAACAACCTCTGCACAATCCCGATTCAAAAATTCGAGATTTCCGGTGAGAGTGGTTTTTCCCAATTTCTGAACGTTTGGCAGCTGCTATACAGTTGTGACTATATTCATTTGAAAGATCTCATTGAGCTTCATATTGTTGCTTTTTAAAGCAACGTTCTAGCTTTTCTCTACCGTGAGATGAAGCCGATTTGCTTATTTTGGGGTCGAAAACTTGTCGTTTTTGCAGAAATCAAATAATCCAACAATTCTTGAAGTGCGCAAGCAGTAAACTCACACTAAGGGCGTCGGTCTGAAGGCTTTATCTCTTATTTCTCCATAACGAAGAGCGATTTCACAATAAATAAAGAATCGTCCCCAGCTATTTGTTGGAGGTATCGAATGATATAACCGATGTCTCGCGAAAAAAATTTAGTTGAGTCTGCAAAAAATCTGGAAAATTATACTTCTTCTAAAATGTGTTAAAAATATTTTAAAAAAGTAACATTAGTTTCATGGTGTGCATCAAAAAGAGAAAATGTCAAGCTGCATTTTGATATAAAAATGGCTTCTTAACTCAAAAGCAATGAATGCGTAATAATGGTGCAAACTTTATGTGACCACCTTATGTGATATGGCAAAGGGAATCACCACCGTAAGCCAAAAAGTTTGAAAAATTTTGCATAATTTACCCTAAAATTACCCAATTTGTGACGCGGGTGAAGTTAGCAGGGAGCAAATCAAAATTGTGAAGTTAGCAGGGAGCAAATCAAAATAGCGAAGTACAAATTATAATGGTGTCACTGCTGCAATCCTACTGATTAGTACTATTAGGTACTTGGTTTGTTTTAATTGGTACTGGCTACCACAACGAGTACTAACTATATAATATTACCATGCCAAATTTCCCTATTTTTTGGTGGGAAAAGCCAGGACTTGCACAAGAGTGCACTCAAATTTGTAAGAGGTGCATTCATATATAGTCGCGAACGCAGAGAGACGCGCGTCAACGCGCGTCGACGCCTCCGATTGTAACATGCCGTTTTATCCGTTTAAAAATAATTGTAGCGTATTCATGCTCATGAACGCATGCAGACGCTTACGTGCGCGCTGCTTGTGACAGGAACTATGAATGCACATTTAAGGTGGCGCTTGGACTATCGGGATTATAGATATAAAATTTAGACCCATAGCTCAATTCTAAAGAAATCCCAATTAAACCTACTTTGGTTGGCGGGGCATCTTTTGACAAAATTTCGGCAACGGAGACCACGTGCTTGGCTAGCTACCGGTATGGCTTAAAATTTCGAAATTTTATTAAAGCTGCAAACGACAACGTCGAATGCACTAGGTGAAAGAGCATAAAAGGCCCGTTACAACGATGTGCATATCTCTCCTGTACGTGGTTGCAATCAAAAGTTACAGACGGTTGAATATATGACAAAGTTACGTTTACCATTCTCAACGCGAATGCCAATGTAAAAACCTATCGTTCGGAAATGAATTCTACAGGGCTTTTCACGTTGCTTTTGTGTTGGATTTGTTTATTATTTCATGAAATACACTGTGCGACTTATTAAAAGCATAATATTTGCGAAAAACTGAAGCGATTAGTGCGAAATTTTTCAATTTGATTTTCTCATAAATGTTGCGACCAAACTCGCTCAAATTTTGCATGCACGTTTATTTGACGGGTACGCAGGGGCAATTTTTTTAGTTTTTGTTTAAATCGTATATTCCGTGAGATATTGATTTTCAAAGTTTTCGAATATTCATAAAATACTCAAAACTGCATAAATCGAAAAACTGAAAAAATTGCCCCTGCGTTATGTTCATTTACGCATTTGTGCCAAATTTGAGCTAATTTCATTCAGCCGTTAATGAGTGACAGCGTTTTGAAAATTTCAGCTTATCCCTCTTGTGTAAGTCGCAAGCCAAGCACTGGATTATTCAAATTCTACATATTGCTAGCATTTAGCACCAGCTACCTATGCTGAAAGTTTGAAATAGATTCGTTGGAAAATAAACTCAGGAGAACCGTTCCCGGTAATGCAAGCGCCCCCTTAAGGGTAGCTGGTGCTAAATGCTAACAATATGTAGAATTTGAATAATCCAGTGCTTGGCTTGCGACTTACACAAAAGGGATAAGCTGAAATTTTCAAAACGCTGTCACTCATTAACAGCTGAATCAAATTAGCTCAAATTTGGCACAAATGCGTAAATAAACATAACGCAGGGACAAATTTTTCAGTTTTTCGATTTATGCCGTTTTGAGAATTTTATGAATATTCGAAAAATTTGAAAATCAATATCTCAAGGAAAATGCGATTTAAACAAAAACTAAAAAATTGCCCTTGCGTACCCGTCAAATAAACGTGCATGCAAAATTTGAGGGAGTTTGGTCGCAACATTTATGAGAAAATCAAATTGAAAAATTTCGCACTAATCGCTTCAGTTTTACGCAAGTATTATGCTTTTAATAAGTCGCACAGTGTATTTCATGCAATAATAAACAAATCCAACACAAAAGCAACGTGAAAAGCCCTGTAGAATTCATTTCTGAACGATAGGTTTTTACATTGGCATTCGCGTTGAGAATGGTAAACGTAACTTTGTCATGTATTCAACCGCCTGTAACTTTTGATTGCAACCACGTACAGGAGAGATGTGCACATCGTTGTAACGGGCTTTTTATGCACTTTCAAACAGAGCATTCGACGTTGTCGTTTGCAACTTTAATAAAATTTCGAAATTTTAAGCCATACCGGTAGCTAGCCAAGCACGTGGTCTCCGTTGCCGAAATATTGTCAAAAGATGCCCCGCCAACTAAACTAAGTTTAGTTGGGATTTCTTTAAAATTGAGCTATCGGGCTAAATTCTATATCTATAATCCCGATAATGCAAGCGCCCCCTTAAGGCGGAAGGGGACCGGCGGTACCCCGGGGGCCCCCCAGCCCCCCGCGCCCGCCGGGCGCACCCGGGAAAGGGGAAACAGAAAAAATGCGAAAAATTGAAAGCAATATGCAGAAAGAAAATTTGGAAAAAATTCGCAAAGGGGGGGAAACCGGCAAAAACCGGAAAGGGGGTAATTAAAGGCATAAAAGGGAATAGCAAATAACACACTGGGGACGGGGCATATTAGCGCAAAATGTGAATTCCGCGCCTTCGCGGAGGGGTAATGGAGCTTTCGGCGGATGGGGCGCGAAAGAGGAATAAGCGCAAACAAGGGGGGGGGGAGGCCCCCCGAGGGGGGGGGCGAGGGGGACGGCCCCACCCGGGGAGGGGGACAGCCGGAGGGGAGGGGGGGGATGGGGGGAGGGGGGGGGGGGGCGGGAGAGGAGAGCGGGGCGGGAGGGGGGGGGAGGGCGGGGGAGCGGAGCG
The DNA here is from genome assembly GCA_030248195.1 of Trissonchulus latispiculum. NCBI lineage: Eukaryota > Metazoa > Nematoda > Enoplea > Enoplida > Ironidae > Trissonchulus > Trissonchulus latispiculum. The sequence goes on from JASAND010015771.1 coordinate 8,973, forward strand.
GGGGGGGGCGGGGGGGGAGGGCGGAAGAAATATAGCGGGGTAGGGGGTGGGGTGGCCCGAGGGGGTACCGGGAGGGCGTAGTTAAGTTGAAAATTTAAGGAAAAGGGGGGGGGCGGGGGGGGAGGGGGGAGGACGAGAGGGGGGGGGGGGGACCGAGGCCGAGACCGTTACTCCCAACCCTGGGCAGGGGGGCATAGGTGTAAGGTGGGGGGGGGCTACCCCCCCCCCCCAAGCCTTTTTTCAACCCTCCCCCAAAACTTTTTGGGGGGGACGCCCCCCCCCCCAACGGGGGGGGGTAAAGGTCCGCGCCAACGGCGCGAAAAATGGCCAAAAATTGGGTATTGTTAAGGGAAATTTTCAAAAATTTTTCAAAAATGTCGAAATTTTTGGCTTGAATTGTTTATTATGAGAAATACACGTTTTTAACTGTATTATGGATCTTATAACTCAATATTTGGACTTGGAAACATGTTGGCAATCAAGTTTTTGAGTTTAAAACCACTGTCTAATCATATATAGGTGTACCACCTGTTTGGGTTGGGGGGGTGGAGTAGAAGGTCCAAATTTGGCTCGGGGACCCCACCAAAATCCGAAATTTGGGGGAGGGGGACCATAGTTTCCTTAGGGGGGGGGTTGGGGGGGTATCCCCCCCCAAAATTTTCGACCAAATTTACCCCCTCCCAGATTTTTGGACTATCCCTTCCCCCACTTTTGGCTACCCCCCCCCCGAACCCCCCCCAACGATTTTTGGACCCAAAAAGTTATCTAAATTTTGTGGAAAAAAGGTAAATTTTTTAAAAATTTTTATAAAATTTTGGCCTAAAATCGCTTTAAAACGGTGCAAAAACGCTAAAAACGTAAGAACAAGCCTTATTTTTGATGAAAAAAGGGCTAAATTACCGAAAATTTTGCATTTTTTGGCCATTTTTTGAATTTTCTGAGGTCCGAATTTTGGGGGGGGGTTCGGGGGGGGTACTCCCCATCACATTTCGGGGGTCGACCACCAAATTTCCGAAGTTTACCCCCCCCCCAACCAAAATTTCCAGGGAAACTATGAGGGGACCCCCCTAAACTGTACCCAAGTTTTTTTAGCTTAAAATGGTCCTTTTTCGATGTACAGTACATTAAACGTACTCAAAAGCTTCTGTCAATATATAGCATTCGTATGCGAAAATAGGGCTTGAAAATTGACAGATTTGTGCTAAAATGTGCCTCAATTAGGCCAGACTGTGAATTATAATTCGTATATTACCTTTTAATTGCTATAAATAACCATCTTTAGCTGTTTATAGCTGATTTACATCCATTTTTGCGAATTTTTTTCAAAAACTTTCAGAAATTGCAAAAATTTTTTTCAAAAATTTTGCATTTTTTACTTGGTTTGGACCCAGTTTTAGGGGGGGGAGGGGGGTTTGAGCTCGGCTTGGGGGGGGAGTAGTTGAGGCCGGGTAGGGGGGGAGGGGGTCTGGCCTCTCCGTGGGGGGGGGGGGTCACAGGGGGTAAACTGTAGCCTGGTTCACCTATGTGTCTAATGTTAAAATTACTTTATGGTTAGATGTTTTTCATCATTAGAAACGGCTGCAAATGCGATTTTTGGCATGAAAAATGAAAAATTTTTTGGGGGAGGGTTGGGGGGGGTCGCCAGAGGGGGCCCCCCAGAAAATGTTGGGGGGGGGGCGCCTCCCCCACCCCAAATCTCCGTTACACTACACCTATGGGGGTATCCCCCCCCGCAACCCCCCCGCAATTTTTGTCACACCTATGGATGGAGTAAAGGTGCCTTAAGCATAGGTGTACCACCTGTTTGGGTTGGGGGGGGGGGAGTAGAAGGTCCAAATTTGGCTCGGGGGACTCCACCAAAATCCGAAATTTGGGGGAGGGGGACCCCCCTAAACTGTACCCAAGTTTTTTAGCTTAAAATGGTCCTTTTTCGATGTACAGTACATAAAACGTACTGAAAAGATTCTGTCAATAGCATTCGTATGCGAAAATAGGGCTTGAAAATTGACAAATTTGTGCTAAAATATGCCTGAATTAGGCCAGATTGTGAATTATAATTGCGTATATTACCTTTTAATTGCTATAAATAACCATCTTTAGCTGTTTATAGCTGATTTACATCCACTTTTGCGAATTTTTTTCAAAAACTTTCAGAAATTTCAAAAATTTTTTTCAAAAATTTTGCATTTTTTACTTGGTTTGGACCCAGTTTTAGGGGGGAGGGGGTTTGAGGTCGGCTTGGGAGAGGAGTAGTTGAGGCCGGGTGGGGGGGGGGGGGGTCGGGCCACTCCGTGGGGGGGGTCTCACAGGGGGTAAACTGTAGCCTGGTTCACCAATGTGTCGAGGGTTAAAATTACGTTATGGTTAGATGTTTTTCATCATTAGAAACGACTGCAAAGGCGATAGTTGGCATAAAAAATGACAAATTGTTTTGGGGGAGGGTTGGGGGGGGTCCTGGGGGGGGATTGGGGGGGGGGGTCGCCAGAGGGGGCCCCCCAGAAAATGTTGGGGGGAGCCTCCCCCACCCCAAATCTCCGTTACACTACACCTATGGGGGGGTATCCCCCCCGCAAACCCCCCCCCAATTACACCTATGCATAGCTGCAACGGAGATTTGGGGTGCGGGAGGCCCCCCCCAACTTTTTCTGGGGGGGGGGGCCCTCTGGATACCCTCCCACCCCACCTAGGACTAGTGTTTGAGGAGGCCCGGCCAAGGACGATCGCCGCAGGCCCGGCCGAACCCATCGGTGGCCGGCCGGCCGGCTACCGGCCTCGAGCAGTTAGCAGTGCAGTTATTATAACTGCTAACATAGGTGTAATTGGGGGGAGGTGGGGGGACCCCTCCCCCCCAAATGGAGGGGGTCGCCGACCCCCCCCCTAAAAATTATTTCCTACCCCTCCCCCCAAATCGATTTTTTCAGACCCCTCCCCCCTACAAATTTTGAATTTTTAAGGTATTTTTAGGGTAAATTTTGCAACTTTTTGAAAAAAGTCCAAATTTTTGGCTTAAAGTGTTCATTATTGCGTGAAATACACGTTTTCAAAAGTTTTATGGACTTTCTGACTCAATATTTACCCTATTTTGGAGTTAGAAACATGCTGGCAATCAAGTTTTCGAGTTTAAAGGCCTTGTCTAATGTTAAAATTAGTTAATGGTTGCATAGGTGTGGCTGGCGAAAAAAGTGGGGGTGGGGGTTCAGAAAAAAGTAGGGAGGGGGGTTTGGCGAAAAAAGGGGGGGGGGGTGGGTCGCGAAAAGTCGATTTGGGGGGAGGGGTAAGAAAAATTTTCGAGGGGGGGGTCGGCGAAAAATCGGTTTTTCGTTAAAAAAATTGAAAAATTTTCTCCATTTACAGCCTAGAGGTATTCTAGATGTCTTGTCTCGTGATCGTGATATCGATGATGATATCACCAGGCGCATCAATCCTTCCCCTCTCTCTCAGTAGGTCAGAACTACTGAGACGTCGACTCCGATACTTAGGTCATGTCCTGCGGCGCCATCCTACGTTCGCAGCTAGGCGAACGCTGATGGTAGAACCTTTGCCGCAATGGAAACGCCCCCGTGGTGGGGTCCTCACTACCTGGCAAAGAACAGTACAGAAAGATTTCGCGGGACTCAAGCTTCACCGCATATACCGTTCCTGGCCATCAGACTGGAAGAATATCTTGTCCGACATCGCCGCCGACAGACAGCAATGGATAACGATGACTGATTCACTCGCTGGAGCAGCGGAGGATCCTAACCAGGCCTCCTGATAAGCAAGCGGGTAAGCAAGATGTCTTGTCTGCGCCAAATACTGGGTCGTACATCCGTCGTACATGCCTGAATCAACATACTGTTCCATCACTGGTGGCTGCCAGACGCCTCCGTTGGTTCGGACATGTATGCCGAATGGGAATAGACCGCCTCCCCAGATCGACTCTTTTCACAGCCGCCTTGGCGGAGTTCTCGGACGGCTCCGAAAAAGATGTGAATTAACTTGGTGGAAAGCGATCTTGCCCATCTAAAACCAGCTTACGGCGCAGCCGTGTGGGCTACAGACAGGTTAATGATCTGTCAACACCTAGCGGAGAATAGGTTACAATGGAGAAGAATCGTGGAGGACGGGATGGCAAGCCGTAAATGCGCCCGCGGTTGGAGGCATTAAATGCAAGTTACAAAAGTTTCCTTGGTGCATGAAGGGGTTTGTGGATGTGCTCTATGTGGGGTAGTCGGCTTTTCGCTAGGTCACATGGTTGAGAAATAGTGACCATATTTTCCCATACACTTTTTCCACCAGAGGGGGGGAACAACGGTGTGCTTATTCCCAACCAGTTTCGTTTTTTTTATTTAAGCAAAAATGACGACTAATAGTTTACTCATTTAAACTGTTATACCCCAATTGACCTTCCGCTGCCGAAAAGCGCTATATGACCTGCCCCTGTGAGAGGAATGCTGCCAAATATTTGCAGGGGGAAAATCATGCCGATAAAAGGAAAATTAGGGTCCATAAACAACATTTTTGTGATATAAACTGTGGGCAATCCAGAGAGTTTCATAAGTGTGGATATTCAAAAGACTACACCCGAAATGGATGACCCCTGAACACTTCTATGCGATTTTGCCACCCAGCATAAATGAAACTCTCAATATCCTGCAGGTTAATATTGCAAAATCTGTATTTTATCATTGCAAGTTAACACAAAAGACGACTTATTTATAAATTACATCTATAATTTAAATTAAGGTTTTCCAGACGAAAATCTTAATTTCCTAGCAATGTTGGTCCATTATTAAGTTTGGCTTACCTGATTAATAAGATTAAGTCTGGCTGCTGGCAACGAATTTTTGGTAGTAGATATTATGCCTTTAAATGGCATTTATGTGCTGTTATGGTGATAAAGGAACGAAATTTCATACCATCCGGTTTTACCCACTGTAGAACATTTCCTTGATTTTACCCTAAAATATTCAAGAGTGGGTGCTAACTTCATGAAAAATCAATTTAAATTCTACTGTTGTGTACGGTCCAACGCCGTACATAGCTAATTCACTTTCTCTTTCATTTTGAGCGCAATTCCTTTCAGTCTGGATTCAAATTTCTTACCTACTGGCGGTTCGGATGATCACTTGTACTTCTGCTACCGTGGGTGTAAAACTTGGGTTTGGTTTGGGGGTAATCTCCCCACTTCTACTCCCTTCTTGGGTTTAAGGTTTGTTTGTGTGTTAATATTAAAACTTTGTAAATTTAATTTTGTGCTTGCCTCAGTCTTTTCGTGTTCAAGTCTTCCTTTGTAAAATTATTTTTGAACTTTGAATATAGTTGTGTTTTTGAAATTGACTGGATTATGGTATTTTGCAAAGCAAATCTTGTGACGGTAAAATTAGGGCTGCGTCGTCTTGTTTTTAGTTGGGCAGCGATTAAGTAGGGAATAATCAGACATTATCACACTCATTCACGAACCTTTAATCTTCATTTGAACACAAAATTATTTTACTGAGAATATTCATATTCCACAAACTGGCGACCGTTACATTCTGAGTAAATATGTCGTGTAAATAGATTCTTCCCCCCGACTTACTCGCTACCTCAAAAAACTGCATGACGGCACTGCCCGACTTTTTTCTGAATTACCTACTGAGCAAGCACCTGAAAATTCTACAGTTTTCTAAACCAACAATTTTTTCAAAATCGCCGGTCCACCAATTTGGGGGAAACTGAGCTGGGGGTTCAACTTCCCCCCAAAATTTTGGGGGTGCGGGGACACCAGTACGATTGTCAGCAGGGGATGTGGGGAGACAGACTCTCCCCCAAAATTTTTCGAACACCCCCCAAACTTCAGCAGACCTCCCCCAAAATTTTTCTCATCTTCCCCCAAAATTTTGGGGTTGTTGGAGGTTTAGACAATGCTTTGGGTGTGCCTAGGTGTCCGTCAGTGGACGTGCTAGGGGGACCACATCCCCCCAAAATTTGCAAAATCTCCCCCAAAACTCGGAAATCCCCCCCCCCCCAAATTCTCAGAACCTTCCCCAAACTTCTATGAATTTCCCCCAAAATTCCCAGAACCCCCCTCAAAATTCTCAGACTCTCCCCCAAAATTCATTAAATTCCCCCCAGAATTTTTTAAATAATCCATCCCATTTCAGTTTACAGATTCCCCAATCTGCACCACCCCAGGTTATAATTTCGTCCCCCAAATTATGATTCTGATCAATTGCAGGGGAAATTCCTCCACCCTCAAAATCAAGATCTCTCTCAGCCAGAAAACTCGGAAAATCGACTCCCCCAAAATTTAGTTCCCTCACCCATAATTTTTCGAGGGGGTGTCCGCCCTCCTACCCCCCCTCGCACCAGACGCAATTTTACTGCTGGAGCAATTTTCCCCGCAGGGAAAACCTCCAGCAGTAATGCCAATTTTTCTGGGGCTTTACAAAATACGTGGGGGGGGGTGGGGGGACCCACCGAGCTACACCTATCAAATTTGCACTCCTCCCAACCTATAAGGGCTGTCCCTCCCCAAAATTTGGATTAGAATTATACACAGAGCCAGAGGGAGACCCGGGAAAAAACGCTTGGGGGGCCAGTTTCAGCACCCTCACAAATTATTTCTCAACCTGTAGAAAAACCCACCACCCCCCAACATTCAGAAAATTTAAATTTTCGACGTGATTTTGACAATTTTATCTCTCCCCGGTTTGATGCTCCCAAGGCAGCTCAAGAAGTAGTTTCTGCCTTGTTGGGTTCGAGGGAAGCCCCCTTAAATCATCTGTACCCCCCAAAAATACGTACTCTCAGCCAAAAATACCCCAAAATTCTACTAATATTCGTAATGGTGTGGGTTTTTCTTCGGAACAGGCAGCTGGGGGGGGCGCCCCCCCCCCAAAACCATGGGGTTTTTCAATCGGCCCAAACCCAGGCTACGGGTGGCCAACCCCCCCTTAATTCGGGTGATTCCGAAGCAGGATCACCATCACCATATTCCACACCACCACCATCTTTTTCCCACACATGTGGGGAAAAAGATGGTCAATAGTGATGCTAGCAACTTCGACTGTGCTGCCTGTACTTCCGGACAACCTTCAAAAATCGATTTGGCTCAAACTATCAGGACTTGTAGCAACCCGACGATAAAAACTAAAACCTCCAAATATAATAGCTCAACTCCGTATATGCAACGAGTTATAGCAAAATTTGTGATTTTCGACTCTGCCACTAACGTCGCCGTAGGACTTCACCAATCAAAATTGTGCTCAGGCCGATAGAGAAGAGTCAGACAGTTCATATCTAAACCATACAGGCACCACACGTGGGGCACCTATCGCTGCCAGTTTGAGTTTTTTAGCATTCATGTTCCGCAGTTTGCGACGGTCTAATTTTAGCTTAAGCATCCAAGCTCAGTAGGCGCATTTCCACATTGTTTGAGCTAGCGACCTCATTTTGCCTTAGTACCACACAATTTTTATAAATATTATTTATCTATATGCTACCAATGTCCATGCAAAAAATGAGTAAACTCCCAGACCCACTTTTGAGATATGGCCATTCAAAGTTCGAAAAAGTTTTCAACGGTTTTCAAAGGTTTT
>JASAND010015772.1:0-44754 GCA_030248195.1 Trissonchulus latispiculum
TAGCCCATTCATATTCGACTTATGAATGCAATCAAATGGTAGACGGTTTTTCCAGCACGGCTTTTCAGGAACCAGATGTTTGCTGACAGTTGCCGCGTAAAACGAACAATTCATTAAAATGTAAAACTGACACAACCGAACTGGAGGTTATAATAATTAGTAGGGCGCTGTCAACATTTCTTGGGATCTTTTCATGAAAGGGTTCAACGAGTAATACTAAATCTACTCTTTTCAGGAGCTAGAAACTAAAAGCTCAAGATTAAGTTTGACACAACTTAAACCTGATCAGAGAAATCAGTGTAACTGCTGCAAACATTAAAAAAGACCCTTGGAAAATTTGGTCTATTTACAAGCTTCTGTCGTCGACTGAAATATGAGCCCGATCAACCCTTGCTTCAGTCTTATCAACTTTATTACCGCAAGGCGCTAATTTTGTAATACAAGTCAACAAAAGCAACAATGTATTGAACCAATCTCGTATCCGCTGCTTTCCAAATCTACAGTGAATGCCGCGAGTGTGCAATCATCGCAGAGGCCCGGTTAGCTCAGTCGGTAGAGCACAGGACTCTTAATCCTGGGGGCGTGGGTTCGACCCAACATCGGGCGTTATTGATTTTGCAAGTTTTCAATCTTACTGTACTGTATTTTAATTGTCCTGATCACAGCAATATTCATCGGAACATATCAGATGAAAACTGGAACAGGAAACGTCTCAATAACTAGTTACTCACCACTATCCACGGCACTTAGCTGGACACAACTTCTCTATTGGAAATTGTGAAATAGCTTAGTTCAAATTTGTTGTGCTGTAACCTCCGTGCCTCCATCCAAGTATGGAGACATCAAACGGTAGACGGTTTTTCCAGCACGGCTTTTCAGGAACCAGATGTTTGCTGACAGTTGCCGCGTAAAACGAACAATTCATTAAAATGTAAAACTGACACAACCGAACTGGAGGTTTGAACAATTAGTAGGGCGCTGTCAACATTTCTTGGGATCTTTTTATGAAAGAGTTAAACGAGCACTACTAAATCTACTCTCTTCAGGAGTTAGAAACTAAAAGCTCAAGATTAAGTTTGACACAACTTAAACCTGATCAGAGAAATCAGTGTAACTGCAGCAAACATTAAAAAAGACCCTTGGAAAATTTGGTCTATTTACAAGCTTCTGTCGTCGACTGAAATATGAGCCCGATCAACCCTTGCTTCAGTCTTATCAACTTTATTACCTCAAGCGCTAATTTTGTAATACAAGTCAACAAAAGCAACAATGTATTGAACCAATCTCGTATCCGCTGCTTTCCAAATCTACAGTGAATGCCGCGAGTGTGCAAGCATCGCAGAAGCCCGGTTAGCTCAGTCGGTAGAGCACAGGACTCTTAATCCTGGGGTCGTGGGTTCGAGCCCCACATCGGGCGTTATGGATTTTGCAAGTTTTCAATCTTACTGTACTGTATTTTAATTGTCCTGACCACTGCAATATTCATCGGAACATATCAGATGAAAACTGGAAAAGGAAACGTCTCAGTAACGAGTTACTCACCACTATCCACAGCGGTTAGCTGCGGACTACTTCACTATTGGAAAATGATACTTGGCCTTGAGACATCAGCCTGGCCGCTGTTCACGGAATTCAGGACAACATAGCCCATTCATATTCGACTTATGAATGCAATCAAATGGTAGACGGTTTTTCCAGCACGGCTTTTCAGGAACCAGATGTCTGCTGACAGTTGCCGCGTAAAACGAACAATTCATTAAAATGTAAAACTGACACAACCGAACGGGAGGTTTGAACAATTAGTAGGGCGCTGTCAACATTTCTTGGGATCTTTTTATGAAAGAGTTAAACGAGCACTACTAAATCTACTCTCTTCAGGGGCCAATCCTATCAATATGGGATTGAGTTGTATCCGGATCGAAATGATTTTGGGATTCAATCCCAAAATTTTTGGATTGACTTAATCCTGCTTGAAATCCGATCCTATCAAACTTTTTGGGATTGGGATTGAGTTAATCCGGATTCAAAGTTTTCAAACCCATTTTCAATCCAATTTTTGATCCCGGTTTCAATCCCGTTTTGAATCCTGTTTTTGTCAGCATGCTTGTAATTAGAGGGCGCTTTTAAACGCCTCTCTTGTTGCCGCTCTATTTGAATCAGCCAATAGGAGTTCATTATTTTTTTGGCAAAAGTTCCAAGCGTATTGCTGCCAATATTTGAACCCTTTGCTTTAACGGCTATATGTTATACGTTCCCTCTCAGTTACATTCATTTTCTCTCACATTTTAGGATGCTAATATATACAATTTTTTTAATTTGTGCATTTATTTGCTGTTATTAATTTTATTATCAAATTTTTAAACTAACTGAAAGTTTTGAAACGAATTTAGCAAAAGGTTGCCGTGTTTGTCCTGTCCGAATTTTTGGAAAAATTGAATTACTATCGTTAGAGATTAAAAATTCTGAGGATTTACAAGGTTGATGCCGGTCCAGTACCACCGTGCTATCCCCCTTGAAATAAAAAATCTTAAAATTACAAGTTGTTTTGAGTCGGTAAAGGATCATAAAAATTTTTTGTACCCGAGCTTGCAGAAGATTTTCATGTAGGGTTTAGTCTTTGTGGTTCCCCCAGCCCTTACTTTTGATTTTGTTGACCAAAAACTTTAAAACAGGGGATTTCCGTGATGCTGAGTGCGAATCGGAAATCGGTTCTGCGATTCAATTATTAATTAATTCAGTACTCACCCGCTAAATGTGTCAACTGAATATGAAAGTTTATGCTAAGCTAAACAAAAACTAAATCAGAAGACTTTTTTAGACCAAAAAGAAGAAGAAGTTTATGGAGCAATATAAAATTTTAAATTTATATAAAATATCCTTGCAAAATTTAAAGTTATTGGTCAAAGCATATAAAAATTAGGGCGAAGAGGAAAGCGCAAGAAATTTCATGATGTTCCCTGTGGTACAAAATTGAGCTTATCATGTTACATATTTTCTGTTTCAGGGTATATTCGTCTTATTTATTGTGAACATTTAACTAATTAAGTAAACTCATTTATATATTCTTGATCTAATGTCTGAAAATTTGGATCTGAAGAAGCGTGATCTTTGGACCGTTGCTGAGGAGAAGACATTGTTGGAAGAATTTAAAGCACGGGCCCATATATTATTGGTAATTTTTGTCAATGATTGGCTGGTTTAAGTTTTCATAAGCTTGTTTTAGTATTGCAAGGACGTGAAATATTGGAACTTGTAATAGTCTTTTAGGTGTTTTTGACGTTTATCATGTAATTCCTACAGGAATATTGTCTTGCCATAAACTGAAATGTCGCCGCGGGCAGCCACGTTAGATAAAGTGCAAATATTCACTGCTGCAAAACGGCCAAATGTAGCTAATCACTTATAAAGTTAATAATCTTGGGATAAGTTATTTTTCCCATTATCTGTAAGTGATGTCAGTTAAAGCGGCAGCCGAAAATGTGAAATGGCATATTTTATATCGTTGGTGCAAAGAAAATTCATGCTAGATCAAGTATATATTGAGCATCATTATCTTGGGAACAAAAGTATAAAGCGAAATACACATTGGTCTCTGAAAAAAATTAAAGGTCTTTAAAACTTAAATTTTGATTAAACTAGCTAAAAGACTACATTAAATCAGTTCTCATGTATTAAATTCTGCGAACATAAAAGAAATTTTGATTGCCCCGATCAGAATCCCTACTCGCCTTTGTCACCAGCCGTGTCTGTTTCCAGTCTTTTCCTTTTCGTCCGCCCTGGCCCGGTCCCTTCTGCCTCAGGCTTGGCGGGCAAGGCAGATGCTCCGGAATGAACGTTTCTAATGTGCGTGCATTACATTTTGATTTGAAGCAGTATACAATAGGTGCATTTAGGCCATAACTTTCTAGAATTACAGGTATATAATTGGCATAACCTGTACACTTTTAGGCAAACGGAGTCCATCTTTTTGTGTAATACCATTTCTAGTGTATATGATGAGTTCTGCGAAAACATATGCCTAGAGATTAAGCTTTCATCATGTCAATTTTTAAACGGTACTGGACAGTATTGGTGACTGTTTAACTAGTTAAATTTAATCAGATTCTTTTCATTAATGAGTAAAAAGTGGGAATACTAAGCTTGCTAGTTGCTTGGCTTTTGGAGTGGAGGTCTACAACAATTCGATTGGTCCTGTTTGTTTAAGGAGAGCTAGGTTATCAATGTGCTAACATTAGAGGAAAAGTAGACCATAGTGAGCATTGTGTATTGTATTATGGCAAGCATCAAAATCGTAAGCTTGATGGTCAAACTGTTTTTCTCAAACTTTTTATCAACTTTATTGACCAGATTGGAAACTTTTGCCATGAATGTTGGCTGTGATTTGGCTCAAAAATTAAAAGAGAACGGCTGTAGATTGTTGCTTAATTTTTCAGCAATTACAAGTCAACATTCGAAATCTCGGCAAAAGTAGCGATTTAGCAAATTAGGCAACTCTTACTTATTTTACTCTTACTTAACCCCAATTTAAAGGCTTTAATACGACAAAATTGTAGCTTCAAGGGTTTCAAGGGTTGTATATTGGTATCAGTGATGGAACCTGGTTATCGGGTAATCGGGACAGTTAGGGTCACGTTTTGGGCCGTGTCTCCGGGTCAAGACCTTCGACCCGGCGCTAACCCGGTGTTCTTGATTTACCACAAGATTTGAAACTTATGTTATCAAAGCAAAAACTATGGTATGCTCGCTAACGGCTGACAACCCTCAAATTAGACCCATCACTTTAAAGAAATAGTCTTGTGTTCTAAGGCTCAAAACAGGCACAAAATTCGCGCATGTACAGAATGTGTTTCGAGCTTTTACACATGTAGAGCGACGTTTCCGTTTCGACCAGGTAATGATTTCCGGAGGGGTTGGCAGAGAATAGCTTTTGCTCTAATAACATAGAGTGTGCCAGTGACACACTCATGTATTATTGTACTCTTGATTTAACTAAGGCATGTTGGTCTAGTTACAGTGCAAACACGTCAATAATTTATCATTTTATACAAAATCGAAAATATTTTGTAGCAATTTTGGACTTTCTGGAAATTCGAGTCACCGGGTCAAGCAAAAATCACTTGGTTCCATTACTGGTATATATATGTACTATGTAGGCATATACTACTAGGTAGGGCCAGGCCCCGGCTCCGGCCCCGGCCCCGGTAGTCAGGCCCCGGCCCCGGCCCTGGTGGTCAGGCCCCGGTACCGACCGGGGCCAAAAATTAGCAAACTTGTGTGAATTTTTGACATTTTTTGACCAAAATTTTGAATTTTCAAAGTCAAAAAGTGTTACAAATCGTTTGTTTTCACGCCGATATTAATGAAAACAAGAATAGTAACGTTTGTATATCAAAAATTACTGCAAAATTTAAATTTTCCAAAAAATTTTTGAAAATTTTCGATTTGGACCTCCAATTTCCAGGTCCCGGCCCCGGCCCCGGCCCCGGCCCCGGTAGTGGCGGCCCCGGTGCATCTCTAGTATATACTATGTATATATATATCTCAATTTTAATTAAAAAATAACCTTAATTGTGTGTTGTTTACAGAGTTCACATCAAGGCAGTACTGTTACCAACAGTTCCAAACGAAAAGCTTGGCAGGAAGTGGCCGACCATGTCTCTGCTTTGGGAAAGCACAAGTGGACGGTTGATCAGGTCAAAATAAAGTAAGTTACGAAACGGCTTATGGGCCATGAGCGCAGAAGACATTAGATCATCGGATTAAAATCAATTTTCATGTATAACCTAATCTTTGTATCACTTCAAATTATGGTTAAATTTAGTCTTTGGTAGTAAAATTGCTGCACCCAGTCAATTGCGCGGAAACGGCATTGTAGTTGGTAGCGTGGACCTTGAATATTATTAGATACCTTGCCGTTTATATGTAAATGCTGATCATTATTGTGGCAGGAGAAACGTGAATTATTAGCGTTTGGTTTTGCCTTCTGTTGGTGCAATGTTAACCATTTGGCAACGTGTGTTTGTATGAGCTGCAGTATATACCATTTTTCTATACAAATCGTCTCTGACGGCGGTAGGGCTTGTCCCTTGTCCGAGCTAAGGAAGGTCTTAAACAAGGGATGGACACAGAATGTTTATAATATACGGATATCCTATTTTGCGTTAACATTAACGGTTTTCCGTCTGTTCAAAACTTATGCTCAAGAAAAATTTTTGACTTCACACTTCACAGTCAATTTTTCGGCAAGCCACCATGTAGTCAGGTTGCAACCATGGTTTCAAACATACAAATTTAAAGACTAATATATAGTTTGAAATATTGAAATGTTTCTATAAAATTTGCTAATTTTTTAACTTAATTTAAAATGTAATCGCCTATTTGAAACTTTTTCAACATTTATAGTTAAATTACATTTCCGGATATCCAATGCCCATCACAAGTTTAGACACAACTATCTGTCCCGTGTTAACCTATGCTTTTGACACTTTCATGGCTGAGACAAGTCGTTCAACGTCCACAGTGGTCAACAGCCGTTTTGTCGTTAAGTATATCAGAAGGTTAAGGTGCTGGTATCCTTTTGTGCAGTGCTTTTGTGGCGATTTTCTAAACGCTATAACTTTCGCAATTTTGGGAGTTGGAAATAGCTTTATAAGTCGTTTTAAAGCTTATCTGAGCATACGAAACTAGCAAAATTAGCAACAAAATAGCAAGAATTTTTCTGACATGCCGTCAATTTACAGACTGGATATAGACCAAAAACTTTTTAACATGGATTTCTCAAAACTGTAGAATTGTCCAAAATTTCTTTTTGTGTCATGATATGAAGGTCATGTGGGCAGAGGGACTTTTTGGATTTGGCTCAACAGGTTTTAATACTCTAGAAACCCGCCAAAAGTGCGATGAGACAAAATTTCACACATTTGCATTCGACCAACTGAAGGCGTTTTATCTCAAGCCGCGAAAACTGTCCCTCCGCAATAGTGCGAGTTTTCATTCTACCAAAAATCACACGAATCCATTGGGTAGTTTTTGAGAAATCAATGTTCACAACAAAATAATCGCAATTTTGTGCAATTGGACGATGTATCGATTTAGGATAAATAAGCCAAAATTGTCTGTAAGATTTGGCAGTAATTTTCAAAAAACTGATTTCTACGAAAATGGCCATTTTTTGACCTCAAAAATTGTTTTTGGCTTATACTGCCTTAACCACTAGAGATAGCTCAAATGTTGTAAAAGCAAAAATGTTCATTTTGGTGCCCTCTTTCCAGCTATAACAACCAGTTCGGTGTAACGACTACATACTGAGAGCATGATGGCAAAAACCAACACTTCTTATCTTTACACCTAAAAATGCGGGACAGGTCTCAGAATGTTCAAGACCACTAAAATGACATATGAAAAGTTCCATCCACTGTCATAGTCTGTAAGGTCCAATTTACACAAACCGATGCCAGCACTTTAAATTAAACTCATAGACCACTGACCGTGCTGCCGGCCAATATATATATATAATGTTGCTAACAGTACACTATACTTTTGTATCATTTAGTTGGTTTGTGACATTCGTGTTTAGGTTCAAAAACCTGAAGAAGGTCAGCAAATCTATTCTGTCCAAACAACGAAATCCTCCAACCGGTGGCGGTCCTCCAGTATCAATTAGTGAAATCTCCCAACTTGCTATTGATCTCTTGAGTGGTATCGATCCATCCTTTCATGGTCTCAGTGGAGTGGATGCTGCGGCCGGTAGTTCAAGCGAGAACACCGGTAGCAGTTCGCGTGGTGGTACATCGGTATCTACGGGTCATTCAGTGTCTGGAAAAGAACCACGGAACAGCGTAGAACCGGCTCAGAATTGGTCGGATGGAAATGATGATGGTGGTGGTGGTGCTGATGATGACGATAATGATGATGATGATGATGACGAGGTTGATCTTGCTTTAATTCATGATTCTTCACGCCCTCAAAATTCCTCTGGGCATTCAAGTTCTGCCAAGAAGCCGTCGTCACAAAAGTCAAAGCCAATCACTGAAGCATTGATGGAGCTTGAGAAAATGAAGCAGGAGAAAGTGATTGAAACGATGGGTGAACTTAAGCACTTGATCGTTGAAGCCCGTCAATGGGTGGAAGCCAGCAGACTTTTGGTTCAGGAGCAGCTTGTTCTGACCCGAGAGCAGAGACTGCATCTTACTAACCGCTATTCTAGGTATGATCCCATTTTATCTGAAGTTAATGGTAATTCATTTCGAGTGCTGAGTCCCAGTTCTTATTAAGCTTTTGTGCCTTACTAGACTTTTATGCAGATGTCCACCCTCAGCCTTGTAATGTAGAAGTTTGATCGTTTGAGCAATAATTTGATATGGGTATAGTTTCAACGGTGAGGAGTTTTAAGTTAACAAATTGGTTAGATTTCGCATAAATGTTTCGGAGCACAAGGCTGGCGGTGAGCATCTACATAGAATTATTGTACTATTATTTATACTGTACTACTGCTTACTGCATTGCTTGAACTAAACATGCGACTACTACTACTGTTACTGCTGCGAACTTTGTTGTGTTAATGATTTGTTGTTTAATGATTTACTTTGTTGGTTTTCTCTAGTTAGTTTTTTCGTTGTTGGTTTTCTCTAGTTAGTTTTTTCATTAATTTGTGATTTGCGCATAATTTAGTTTGCCCATTTCCAGTAAGATATTCAGTTTGTAGGCTATTCTCGCTTCTGTGTATCTTTTGGTTATTTAATTGTCTTGATTCAGGACTAATAGGGAGTTGGTACGCAAGAGTACTGCAAGAGTTTTTATGCTTAGCTTATCTCCAACTACAGTTTTTCTAGAGTACATCTAAGATTTTGTCAGGAGGAATCCATAACTTGAGTGACTGCTGTAACCTTTTTATGCATTCTTCTTTCCTACTAATGCTAAAAAGTCTAAGATTTTTAATTATTAGTGTCTCTCCTCTTGATACAAAACCTGGTTTGAGAAAATTTTAGTATTGACGTTTCACCAGGCTAGATTATCTGTTAGTGAAGACTTGTTAACTTTTGTTGTGGTTTCTTTCTGTTTACTGTTATGATTGATTTGCGTAGTACTTGGGATCATGTGCTTAGTGATTTCTCTATTAGTGTGTTTGATTCTTTAGTTACTGAAGTTCGCTGTTTGTTCGTTTTTCGTTTCATTATTAAATACTGCGTTCATTTAAATAGGAATTTACTGCTAACTTAGATTTGAAAGGATATGGAAGGGCTATGGAACAAATTGCTTGGACACCATGCATGAACATTCCGTAGATGAGCGATAAAGTATTATAACAGTTTTAGCTGGGATTAGTAGTAGTCGCTTGTAGACCTTCCTTGAGTAAACAGTATCCCCTGGCCGTCTCAGGTGACACTTTTGTATTATAGTAGAACGAATTTACTTTTCCTTCAACTTTCTACCAGCACCTGTTACGATTAGAGGGCGCTGTCACCTACAGTAACAACTCTCTTTCCACAGACTATTTGGCTGTCCTCTTTGCACAGACTATTTGGCTATGTCTTTCTTTTCTATCATCTATCAGCATTTGCCTGTTTCTATTACCTTTAAAAGCACTTCAGTGAGTTTCCCGTTCTTGATACCTGTTTCCTCTGTAAAGTGAGACGTAGCCTAATGCTTGCCTATTCTATATATCAGGAAGGGCGTTCAACTACTGCACTACTTACGCCACTTATTTATTCAAAACATTATCAACATACGCAAATGTCCACAAAACAAAAAACAACAGGACAACAACGTATGGTTATACTGTGCATCAAGCAACAATTAACAAATGGTCGGAGTGTATGGTCCCTTTAAACTTTAAGCAAAACTTGTTTTCCAAAAGAAAAAGATCACAGGAAAAGTAAATCACAAAAAATTTTCAAAAAATTTTTAAACAAGCAGAAGACAAATACAAAAGTTTAGTTTGGAAGACATTAGCCACCACTGAAATGCAGTCTGTTGGTTACAGGCGGATGAAGGCTCTTGCGCCAAGTGCCGCCGCACCTGCCGTAGGGTCATGTGACCAATCCCCTCCGCCGCTGTCCGGTGACTCTCCATCTTCTTCAATGAAGTCGCCCACATCTGTATCCCTGTCGCTTGGCCTGCAATAAGAAGAGTGCATGTAAAGAACGAAGGACAAACAAAAAAGGACCAGAACTATCATAGCATATTCTTTTTTACTTCGAAACTAATAGATGAGTCACTGCATTCTATAAGCCTGTTAGGTACATGTTGTCTGCATAGGCGAAGAAAACGTGTGTCTAAGAAAATTCATATCTGTTCAATGAAGTTTTGTGTTCTTCACATCCATACTTTGTGCATCTATGTTGACAATATGCAAATGAGAAAAAGAGTCAGGTCTAAGCCTCCAAGGGGGGATTTTACTTGTGTGTGTTCGTCTTTTACAGAGACAAAGATGACAAAAAGTGTACGTCACACCGTCACCCTTCCGCCACTCTTAGTGCTTTTTCTCGCCACCCTCCGCCACCCTTCAATTTGAATAAATTTAATGTAGTAAAAGAAGCATAGTTATTACGTATATGTGTAGATGAGTTCACTCTTAGTTACGTCTACACACACGTACTAACATGCGCGTGTCAAACTATGCATATGTATTCATTAACGCTTTCTTAATATGCATGATTTGTGCACCTTTGTGACAATATGCAAATGAGAAAAAGAGTCAGGTCTAAGCCTCCAAGGGGGGATTTTACTTGTTTGTGCTCGTCTTTTACAGAGACAAAGATGAGAAAAAGTGTACGTCACACCGTCACCCTTCCGCCACCCTTAATGCTATTCCTCGCCTCGCCACCCTTCAAACTGTTTAAAACTACTGTAGTAAAACGTGCCTACAGATTACGTATGTGTTGGACAAAATGTACACAGGTTTTCGTCAGTTGCAGCCAACTTTCTCTTGCCCCGTAACATGTAATTAGATATTAACGAAGAAGTTGGAAGAACGAAGGAATCAGAACTTTATGATCAAAAGTATATTCATTTGCCCCAAAAACAATTAAATATATGTGACTAAAGATGAGCATAGTCGAGATTTATTCTGCTATTCCATCCCCGCCGCAGTCTCTCTCACATATTGCTTGTCCCGGCCTGGCCCTTTCTTTTGGCAAAATGTTACGGCTCTTTCCTGTCCGGCGCGTTCCAATATAAAGTCGTCCCACGTCCCCTCCCCAAAACACAAACAACATTATTGCATAGCCGCTTATAGTAACTCCCGTAAATTTCTCCCTTTGTTTTTGCTGTTTCTTTCTAAAAAATTCAAGTTTATTCCTTTCTTTTAGGACTCCGCCCTCTCTGTTGTGACTTTGCTTGTACTAATTTCTCCCTGTTTTCCTGTTTCTATTTCTAAAAAATTCAATTTTATTTCTTACTTTTACGACCCCCGCCCTCTCTGTCGGGACTTTGCTTATAGTAATAACTCCCGTAAATTTCTCTCTTTGTTTTCCTGTTTCTCTTTCTAAAAAATTCAATTTTTTTCTTACTTTTAGGGCTCTGCCCTCTCTGTCGTGACTTTGCTTAATCGGAAAGATTCCTGGAAAAAAAGGAGAAAACTATTTATATATTCTGAATTTTTCCGTCCGAAAAAAATCCAAAAAAAATAGGAAAATTTTTTGGGATATTTTTCCGATTTTTTCAGGTATCCGGAAAAACTCGGAAAAGTATCGGAAAGAACTTATAGTTAACACTATTATTCCGTTTTTTGCCGATTCTGTATCTGAAAAGTATAGCCATGGGGGCAAAACCCACGTTTTCGGATTTTGGCTGGAACTTTTTTATTATAAGGGCTAGATGAGAACTTTGTATACCATCTCACTCTCTCCCCCGTGTATTTCGCACAAAAGCAACAGAAGGCTCTTACAGAAGGCGTGTGACGCCCCCCCCCCTGAAACTCTTTTGTATAATTTGATTAGCAGGGAGTGATGGCTGACATCGAAAATCAATTAAAGAACACTTTCAATGTTTGCAGGAACGATCATGACGAACAACAAAAAATATAGGTGAATACTCGGGGGGGCCTCTGGATGTCATGCCAACAATAGTTCCCTAAGACATTTTCCCTACGGTTGCCAGTTTGAATCTTTCGTTTACAGACTGTCGATACTGTCTGGAAACTAGGCCTATGTTCATGCACCCATTCAAACAATTCATTCGTACGTGTGAACATCTGCCTCCTATCCGCTGGTACACACGTATTTATAATTGCTGTGTAAACTATGCATATGTATTCATTAACGGACACTTAATAGGCATGCTTTGCAGACTTTCTGACAATATGCAAATGAGAAAAAGAGTCAGGTCTAAGCCTCCAAGGGGGGATTTTACTTGTGTGTGTTCGTCTTTTACAGAGACAAAGATGACAAAACGTGTACGTCACACCGTCTCCCTTCCGCCACTCTTAGTGCTTTTTCTCGCCACCCTCCGCCACCCTTCAATTTGAATAAATTTAATGTAGTAAAAGAAGCATAGTTATTACGTATATGTGTAGATGAGTTCACTCTTAGTTACGTCTACACACACGTACTAACATGCGCGTGTCAAACTATGCATATGTATTCATAAACGCTTTCTTAATATGCATGATTTGTGCACCTTTGCGACAATATGCAAATGAGAAAAAGAGTCAGGTCTAAGCCTCCAAGGGGGGATTTTACTTGTGTGTGTTCGTCTTTTACAGAGACAAAGATGAGAAAAAGTGTACGTCACACCGTCACCCTTCCGCCTCCCTTAGCGGTATTCCTCGCCACCCTTCCAACTGTTTAAAACTACTGTAGTAAAACGTGCCTACAGATTACGTATGTGTTGGACAAATTGTACACTGATTTTCGTGTGTTGCAGCCAAGTTTCTCTTGCCCCGTAACATGTAACTGGCCTCCTACTGGGCAATTTTGACAAAATAGGAAAAAATAGGAATTTTTTATTGCAAAAAATAGGAAAAAATAGGAATTTTTCGAAGACTAAAATAGGAAAATATAGGAAGTTAAATGAAGCCTATTAGGCAAATCCATATTGAATTTACAGTATTAATTTAGTCTTTAGTACATACCTTCAGGCTTAGTTACAACAATGCAGAACAACGGCATAGTAATGTTCACAAAAAATCTCCCCCAAAAATTCACAAAAAACCCAGCTGGAAGCCGAGGCCGAAAATTGCACGGTAATAGCCACAAGCCCCAACCGTAACATATGTAAAATTTGGCTGCCGAGGCTCAAATCCTCGGATTAGGGTGCCCAAAATAGTCATCCCACCCAAATCCGACCCTCTGACAACTCCAACCAAAATGGAATTGTATTCTGGTACTCCCTGTGGACTCTGCGCAGCTGCCCCGTAATATGCACGCAACATGTCCTAACTCTAAGCTATCCAACCATGTATTGGAGTCCTGTCACTGGGCTTATTCTAGTGGGGGGGAGCGGGGGGGCCCCCCATAAACACCCTTCCCCAAAAATCGCCCCCCAAAAAAAGTGGGCGCCCCTTTTGGTACCAAATTTTGCCCTGAAAAAATTGCTCAAAGGCCAAATTTTCAAAAATTTTCCGGCTTCGCCGGAGATTTTTAATCAATTTTTGCCCTTTTCAACACTAAATCTGCTTATTTTTTGCTATAAAAATCAACTTTTATACTATATGCCAGAAAAATAGCGCTATTTTTAGCATATTTTTCAAAAAAATTTCGCCCCCCCCCAAAATTCCTTGCCCCTCGGACTTTTGGGCCCCCTCAAGAAAAAATCCCTAGAATAAATAAGCCCAGTGTGATGGCCTCTATTTTTGTGAACATGTTCACAAAAGAAAATTACTATCAACTTTTTGTAAAAATATAAGAAATGAAATTGTAATATAAAAAATGAAATTGTATTTTGTATTTTATTGAAATTTTTGTAAAAAGCCTGACAACCGCTAGGGCAAAACAAATGCCAAATTCGAGCGCAGCGACCCTAAAATCCTATATATATAGCGCATGTTTCATGGTACTTCAACCCTCTTCTGGCAGTTGGTCTGGCCGGACCTTCCGGACCCAGGGGGTGATCAAGATCACGCAGAGTAGGCGGTGGACACAGTTTTGAATGACTGCGATCGCCCCGCGCAAGCACCCTTTATGAGCGAAACTGCCCGCGACCGCACCCGCAGCCCTCATGAAATATGCAAGACCGCACTGACGACAGCTTGAAAGGTTAAGTTTGAACGGAATCTATCGCCGAAATAAGCTAAATTCTGATTCTTGAGGTACAGGCTCTTTTAATTGTCTAAACCTTAATAAAGCCGATCTATTTTCAGTTAAAATTGAAACTGCAAGTTAGAATGAAAAAGGTACATGAGGCAATATATATAAACAGAGCAGTTGATTTTGAAAAATCCGATATCGCCAAATTCGACACCTGGAATAGGAACAAAGCGATATTTATCTTCGTATCATCAAGTTTTAAAATCAGAAATGCCAAATTTTGTAACTGGCCACATTAGGTTGCTCTCAACACAGATTTTATTGATTTTGCTCGCGCTTTCTATCCGATTTTTGGTGGGAGCTAATGTTCAGCATTTCCCGTTTTGGAAAATTCCAAGCTTCGTGGAAACATAATTAACAATTTTGAAATCATTAAACAGTTTGGAAAAATCCAATATGAATTCGAAGATTTTGACAAAAATACGACGGTCACAAAATTTAACTATTGAAATATCTGAAACATTGAAAAATAACCAAGAAAATTTAAACTCTCTGCAAGATGTCTTTTGAAGCCAAATCAAGTGGTTTTCTTCCTTGAAAATTATGAACAAAATTATATTTGTATTTTCTCATGTAACTGTCTGCCTTTTCGCGTTAACGGATATCCAGAGGCTATCCGCCTATTCCAAACTGAACTTCAAGAAACTTTTTCGATTTTGCAGCTAAATTTTCAACTTTTGTCAATTTTTCAGCACACTGTGAATTTCTATCATGCAACCAAGCGACAATCTTGGATTCAAAAACATTTTCAGAGAAATTTTTGAAAAATGTTTAAAATTTTTTGGAATTTTAACTTTGTCATACGTATGTTCATACGCGGATATCCGGATATTTTTCTCAAATCGGATATTATCGGGATATCCGAATATCCAGTGCCCATTACTAGGTAAGGGACACCAAGGCGATAAAAAATTTAGACCGACCACAGAATAAGTTCGACTGCGTAAATATATACTATATATACGCAGTATTTTACGCATAAAATCGTGGAAGATATTATCACAAAAGATTCATAATTAACGTACATAAGAACAATAAGTTAAGAAACATAACATAAGAAAAATATGGAAAATTAATCTTTCAATCGGATGCGAAACATCGAGAATGTGATAGTATTGCAGAGAAAGATTTGTCGGCGAAGCCGAAAATTTTTTAAAATCTGGGATTAAAGCATACGCTAAACATTACCTCAGACATTAATACTGAAATAATCCAAAACTGGATAAAACTAATGAAAAAATAGGAAAAAATACGAATTTTCATCAAAAATAGGAAAAACAGGAATGTCAAAGAAAAATAGGAAAAAGGCGCCACCCTTCAATTTGAATAAATTTAATGTAGTAAAAGAAGCATAGTTATTACGTATAGCGCGGCGGGAAAAAAACCCAATCCGATATGCGGGAAAAAAACCCATCGCCAGTGTGAGTCACCCATATGAGCTAGATCGGATTTTAATAGCCTATCTTAAAGAGCGTCCAAAACTACCCTAGAGGGTGTATTATTGTAGTTCCCCCTGCCTCTCAGCAAATTTTTTGGGACTTTGAAAATTTTGGAATTTTTGGTCCCAACATGGGGGTCAGGCAGGGTCAACTTTGGGGGGTCACCCTGAACTACTGGAAAGACTTAGCTCAAAACGGATTATAGTTTCACAGAGGACATGTCTCGAACTTCACGATGGTGTATGCCATTTGGCTCTAATACCTGTGGTGCGACCTGGGGGTGACCTAGGGTATGTTCACAAAAAACTTAAACTACTTAACTTAAACGACTTAACTTAAACTACTTAAACTTCTTAAAAAATTCGATTCATAAATAAACGGCTTAAACTACTTAAACGACTTAAACGACTTAATGGCTTAAACGGCTTAACTTAAACTACTTAATTTAAGTAGTTTAAGTAGTTTAAGTAATTTTTTTATGAAACGAATTTTTAAGAAGTTTAAGTTAAGTAGTTTAAGTTAAGTCGTTTAAGCCGAATCTTAATGAAACTAATTTAATTTTGCCATCAAACAAGGGCTGTGCCAGGTTAGTGAAGCGGGCTTCAAATTCGGGCCTGCCCGAGTTTTGATCGAGTTAAAATTTATTGTTGTGCTGGTTCGGGTTCGCGTATTTTTGGCTTGAAAAGGTAATTTATCGTTGAAATTCAGTCCAATTTGCTGCAGTAACTTCATTTAGGCTGCAAAACATTTCAGAAAAGTCGAGGCTTGAGAATATGTGTATTGTAGAAATTAGCGTTTATCCACCATAACTGGCGCTGTGATCACTATACAGGACAAATTTGTAGTCATGAAAACCTACAACTACTCTTCAGAGTAAATCCGTACGGTTTAAGAGATAACAGCGAAAATTAATTTTACTTTGTCTAAAACTGACCTTTCGAAAAGTCAAGTAGTGCAAGATGTCGACAGGTTCATCAGCACTGGTCCGTCGGTCAAGCATTGTCTACATTTGTAGTCCTGTAGGACGTGTTATGCCCAAGGGAGAGCTCTCTGCGCCGCGGCATCTCTGCATAGGCACAGCTCCAAAAATATTAGATTTGGAAAATCAAAGCCAGATTCTTTTGAACACAGATTTCTAACAACTCATTCAAACAATTCGAAAGTTGCTTTTACACACTCATTTTGGAAAAATGCCTGTGGCTATTTTTCAGGGTTTTGCGCTTCGATTTTCTGTTCAAGAAAAACGCCCAAACTTAAAACAACCCAAACGCTACACTACTGAACTACACTTCAAACAGAAAATTTTGAGAAAAATCAGACAAATTTACATTTTTCTCTTAAAATGCTGGAGTAAAATGCTGGAGTTGGATGACAACTAAGATTCAATATTAAACTTTAATCACTGACTGGAGCATTAAATAGATAAATATACTTTCTTTGCCCGTCTGCCATGCGAGTGGAAGGAATGTAGTTAGAATTGTTTACATGGGTCATCGGTCATCGATGAGACTAGATAGTAGCTATAACTTAGGTTTTGATAGCCTAAAGAAAACTTGAAGTTTTTTGACTCGAAGACTCGAAGTCTTCTAGCAAGCTGCTATATTTACTTTAAATTTCTTTATTTCAACAACTATTTTGCAGTACTTGATCATGCAACCAATTCTTTTCAGCTACAGAGGAAACTCTTGCAAGCGCCAGTACTGAAATTTACAAGATGGTTTATGATAACATGTGATAATCTATAGGTATTTGACGTAATAATGTGCTGGCGTAAAAGGATTATATGCCCAAATTTTCGACAGTTTTCCCAGCCAACGGAAAATTACTTATTTAAAGTTAAAATCGTCAAAAGTGTTACCATATTAATATAAAATTGCTAATTTTAATTTAGAATCTCCAAAAGAGTCGCTATCTCATGTCAGTAGCTGAAGCGTCATACCATTGTTAGACATTATCTATTTTTCAAAAACAAATACAGTTATTTTGACATGTTAGCATTAATGTGCTCCTTATGAGCTTTCGAATGATATATAAATGACCTATTAACTCCCAAAATTGCAGAAGTTATGAAGCTTTTAAAATGGTCAGTCATATATATACGTGCATTCTTTCGTTTAAGTCGTTTAAGCTCCGTAAATCACGCGGCTTAAAAATCGCTGTTTTTGAACTGCGTTTCAGCTGTCTACTTAAACTACTTAAACTAAGTAGTTTTTATGAAAGCAGTTTTACTTAAACGGCTTAAAGTTTAAGTCGCTGAATCTTTAAGTAGTCCTGTATTTGTGAAACGCCACTTTACTTAAAGTTTAAATAGCTAGTTTTTTGTGAAAGGGGGTCTACTTAAACGACTTAAGTTAAGTCGTTTAAGTCGTTTAAGTCGTTTAAGTAGAAGTTGGTTTCACAAAAACCACTTCGTTTAAGTTAAGCCGTTTAAGTACTTTTTGTGAACAAACCCCTAGACTCGGCGGGAAAAAAACCCATGTGCGGGAAAAAACCCCAAATTTCAAAATGAAATTTTTTACTAACCATTAGCAGCAAAGGAAAAATTCATGCATTTCTTAGCTCAGTAGAGCCTCCTGATTAATTTGGTATAGATTTTACCTAGGTTCGACCTTCTATGTGAGGTCCAGGTGGCCAAAATCTGAGATGGTGCCATTTCAAGCCAAATTTTCAAATTTCGCCAAAAACCGCTAATTTTTCACTAAAATAGGTCGGGTTTGACTTTAAATGCAATAAAAACACGTTTTCTATGTGATAGGATGCTTAAACTGCAGAAATTAAGCAAATTTCAAAAATTTCCAAAATTTGCCTATGTTTACGTGTTAAACATACGAAATTTTGAAAAGTCAATTTTACATGATTTTTTGCAAAAATATTGATATTTTATGATTCAGATGTACTAAAAATGACCCGCTCTTTCGAATGGTATAGTCAAAACCGTTCTGGCATGCTTGCAGCAAAAAATTCGGCTGGGTTTTTTTCCCGCCCATGGGTTTTTTTCCCGCATTGGGTTTTTTTCCCATCGGTTTGGTCGAAAATTTCTCACCAACCGTAAGTGATAGAGAGACGTTTTATGGCTCATCTTGAAGCTCTTCGCAAGGCCTCATGGTAGTTATCGTTAGATTTTCGATTTGTCGCTTAATAAAAAAGTTACAGCCAAAATTCGAAAATTTGGGGTTTTTTTCCCGCCGCGCTATATATGTGTAGATGAGTTCACTCTTAGATACGTCTACACACACGTACTAACATGCGCGTGTCAAACTATGCATATGTATTCATTAACGCTTTCTTAATATGCATGCTTTGTGCACCTTTGTGACAATATGCAAATGAGTAAAAGAGTCAGGTCTAAGCTTCGAAGGGGAGATTTTACTTGTGTGTGTTCGTCTTTTACAGAGACAAAGATGACAAAAAGTGTACGTCACACCGTCACCCTTCCGCCACCCTTAGCGCTATTCCTCGCCACCCTTCCAACTGTTTAAAACTACTGTAGTAAAACGTGCCTACAGATTACGTATGTGTTGGACAAATTGTACACTGATTTTCGTCAGTTGCAGCCAACTTTCTCTTGCCCCGTAACATGTAATTAGATATTAACGAAGAGGTTGAGCGGAAACTAAAACGTTAGAAAAATGAAGGAATCAGAACTTTATGATCAAAAGTATATTCATAACATTTGCCCCAAAAACAATTAAATATATGTGACTAAAGATGAGCATAGCATAACATAGCATAGCATAGATGTTCCGCCACCCTACCTACTATTTCTCGCCACCCTTCCGCCACCCTTCAACCTGTTTCAATCTACGGCATGAAAATGTGGGTGCAGAATATGTATATGTGTGTTTGCGTCTAGTTCTGCTTTACTGTGCGCTTCAAATCTCACTTCTTTTGCCTGTCTGAGAGGAGATGCAGAAAAGACTTATCAAAGAACTAAGCGCACTCCCTATCTGCTTCGCATTCCCCCTTCTCCTTGCACTGTTTCCAGCAGTATGCAAATCCAACAAAGATGAGACAGAGTAGTGAAGAGAGATGTCTACTCTGAGGAGCATGGAAACAGATAAAATGCTATAAAAGTGATGCATGGAGAGATTTTTGTGGTAACCCCACGGGAGCACTCAGACAAAATAGCGATCAATAGCAAGTATTGAAACAGATTGTTAAAATTATGCATTTTCGAAGAGAAAAAGAAAAGCATATAAGAAATTAAATTAATGCTATTATGAGAAGCAATAGTGGTGCAGTAGAAATTTAGTTTCCAGTACATGCATTCGCAGTTTAAACAAATCAGTATAGCAATATTGTTCACAAAAAATCAACTAAGATTTGGTATAAATGAAAGTCCTAAGTGAGCTGAGCAGCTTTTATCACAGAACTGCCTATCCAAAGTGGACTGTAGACTGAAGTGGTGAGGAGGGGTGGGGTGGGGTCTTAGGCAATTTTATTAAAAATGAAATTTATCGAAAGTGGTCAAATTTGGCATAAAATGAAAGTCTTAAGGGAGCTGAACAGCTTTTGTTATAGAACTGCGTATCCAAAGTGGCTGTAGAGTGATGTGGTGGGGTGGGGTGGGGTCTTAGGCTTTTTTGTCCTAAATGAAAATTTTTGAAAGTGGCCAAATTTGGTATATAGAATGAAAGTCCTACGTGAGCTAGAGCTGAGCACCCTTCAACTTCAACCTAAAGACAAAGATGAAAGAATGTGTTAGTCAAAAGACTAACAGTTAGTTATAACTAACAGACTGTTATAATTATAATGTGTTACTCCAAAGACAATTTAGGGAATGGTTACACTTGCTGCTCCTGTTTCTTTCTTATAATAAGATAAAAGGAGAAACAAAAACACCCGAAGTAAAATAAGATAAAAGAGAAGTAAAATATGAGAGCAAATAACAAACGAACAAAGTAATTTCCTTTTTTCAAAAGCACAGATTTTCCAAAAATATTGCTCCATTTTAAGAAATTCCACACTATGCGTGTGATGTTAACTACATTAGCTGACCCAAAGACGACATGGCTAACAATGACCCGTTCCCAAGTGTAAACCAAGCAGCAAGTATATATAAACATTGATATATTTTTTCTCATCAAGTTTAATAATTATATATCCTTTTACGTATACCACAATAACCCTTTACAAGTAAACCATTTCGAGCAGTTATGTAAATCCTGAATACAATAACGAACGTATAGGAAGATATAATTACAAGAGTTAAATGGAAGAAGAGCAAGAACTTCCTAAAATATTTAGAACAGCAATACAAACGGGAGGGGGTGGGAGTGCTTCACAGCATGAAAACGTTCCAGGCGGACATTCGACAAATTAACTAGTGCGACTCGCTCATTGTCTTACTTTTGCTATTATAAACTAGATATGACGTAGACGTACCATATTAAATGTAGCCAGCTGGAAAGCTGTGAGCCAGAGGCTAGAATGGGGGCGGTGCCGGGCAATCCGCTGTGACTGAGGAAGGGGGTTGACCACCTCCAGCCTGATGCGGCTGTGGAGATGGCTGTCGATTAGACAGAAATGAGGAGGACCCAGTGCAGGTGCTGCCACCGCCCACGTATTGTGGCCTAACGGACTGGGGTCGCCCTCCGGCACTAAACGACGACAACGGTTCCATTAGTCGCCACGGCGAGCATTCGAAGCACTGCAAACAGAAAATTAACACATACACAGCACAGGCAAGGCACCACGTAACTTTAAGAAAGAACAAGGAAATTGAACCGCATACTGCAACATCAATGCAACATATATATTAAAGTGATTGCAGTAACATACTTGCTTATATATAGGTAGTTCAGATTTCAGAAACGGATAAATCACAGATCATTTTGATCAATAAGCTATAAATACCACCTGTTAGGGATGGGCGCGGAAAAAAAAGGACTGGAAAAAAAAAGGTTTTTTCCGTTTTTTTCTATTTTTTTTCAGAGGGGTGGAAAAAATGGAAAAATATTCCTAACGTTATTTTGACGACTTTTACAATGAAATATCATGTTTTCTGAGCTTTTCCAGCAATTTCACACAATTTACAACCTTTTCCGTGGGTCATAATAGGTGGGGGTATGTTAAATCTGACGAAATTGTATTTGGGTTTTTTCCACACATCGGAAAAAAATGGAAAAATATTCGGGACATGTTCTGAAAGTTAATTTATGACCTATGAACATTAAGAAACTATCAAAAACAATGTTTAATGAGGTAAGAACACGATATTCATGAATTTGAGCTAATTTTTGGATTTGGCATTTTTTCCCTTGGAATGTGAAAATGATTGCATAACTCAGGTAGTGTTAATAATTCCATACCTAACAGTCTAGTGTTCAACCAAAACTGTTAAAATATCTAGAATTGTTTACTTTACGAAGCGCGTTACCTACGACAACCACAAACTAGGTCTAGTATAACCACTAGCGTAGATACGGGGCGGGCGGGGCGGGCGGCCGCCCTCCCCGAAATAATGGCTTGCACTAGCGTAGATACGGGGCGGGCGGGGCGGGCGGCCGCCCTCCCCGAAATAATGGCTTTGCCCCCCTGAAAATTTGGGCAAATGAAAAATTTTACGCCCGCGCGGAGCGCGGGCGTTTAATGTGATTAGAAACATGCACAAATTGTACATTAATGCTTCAAAATAGCTCAACATTGATGCATTTTCTACACCATTAAAAAATTTTTGCGCCTTCGGCGCGAATTTTGGCTATTTACATTATCAAAATTATTATTTTTCATTAAGCATGCTAACGAATGTTTGTATATATAACTACTTGCTTTGCAGTTTTGCTGTTAAATATCTGCGTTATTCCCAACATCTCAGCTTCGGCATAATTGGTTGATATAATCAGGATACGCAGTTCTTAATGGGAGCATCCTAATAGTTTGAGTTTTCGGACAAGACAGTAAACGTAGAAAATAGCAAATATATAAAGGTGCGAAATGTTGTTAGACAATTGATAAATCATTGTAAAGAATTAAATGTTTCAATAGCGTTTAATGGCGAACTTTAAAAATTTTCTCAACTTCTGGGGGGTCCGCCCCCCAGACCCCCCGTTTGGGACTTGTGTACCTATTATAATTAGACCTCTGCTAGTTTGCTTTACTTTACCTTAGTTTACCTGCTTTGTAGTTCTGTTATTAACTGCATTATTCCAAACATGATCTGCCTTCAACGACGGATAATGGATATGCTTAGAATACCCTGTTCCAAATGGGAGCATCTTAGTCTTAGTTTTCGTACGGGATTGTGGAAGTCAAAAATTTAAATAGGTAGCAAATTAAACTACAAAATTTAGTTTGGGAACTGATAATATACAATGCAAAGAATTCAATGTTTCAGCAGCGTTTTAACGGCAAAATTTAAAAATTTTCTCAACTTCTGGGGGGCTCCGCCCCCCAGACCCCCCGCTTTGGGTTTTTGCGTGCCGCTTTCGGTTACAACAGCATTAAGCTATGTATATATATATATATGTACTGAACTAGAAAACATATTAACAGGGAAAGTTACAGCATATGTAGCGTGCATACAATTATTGCGCAAAAAATGAAATTTACCCCCCCCCCAGCCTTCGGTCAACACCGCCCCCCCTGAAAATTTTTCGTACCTACGCTACTGAGTATAACCGCCAAGGTATACAGAAGTCACCTGTCCTTTGCTTTACAGCGTCACCCGCTGAAAATATTTGATTCCTATAATCAATGCTGGAATCTTTCTAAGCGCTAGTGTTATTGCATTACCCTAAATATCGAGAAAACTGCTTCTGTGCATGCAAAAACATGAAATAACGCAACTTTTAGCACATTGTGTAATTTTGGAGTGACCGGGAAAAAAAGGAAAAAATGGAAAAAAAATGGAAAAAAACCGGAAAAAGGTTTTTTCCGGCAATCTTTTTTTTCCAGAAAAAAACCAACCCTACCACCTGTTACTGCTGGTTGTACTCACAGACAAATGTGATCCGCACAACACATGAATATACCCATTAGATACAAAATTTCAAAACCACCTCCCTCTCGATAATGGTGAACCTAGTTTAGTTATCAGTAAATTAATAAAGCGTATGGCCAACTACACGTTTCTCTTTTTGCTAACCTACTGGAGCTCGTATGATCAGGCTGTACAAAACTGATGGCAGCACAGTCACAGCCATTGGTGCCCATAACGGAGAGCGGGTCCACAGGAGCCACCTGAGATGGAAGCCCTCCGTTGGTCATCAAGGAACTGGCAGCACCTGGCTTATTTTTACTGGGGGGGCGTGGGGGGCCCCCCCCCCCATTCGGCGACCTCCCCCCCCATTCGAGGTTCCCCCCCCCATAAAAAGCCCCCCCCCATAAATTTCGACCTCCCCCCCCCATAAGCCAAAAAATTGCCAGATTTCACCATTTTTACCCTAAATTTTCAAAAATTTTTCCGGCTTCGCCGGAATTTTAACGAAATTTTAGCTACTTTAGCGTAAAAAACACCTAAAATTAGTCATTTTTTAGCGATTTTTGGCAATTTTTACACAAAAAACGTTAAAATTTGCAAAATTTTTTCCAAAAATATGCCCCCCCCCCACTTTTGGTGAGCCCCCCCCCCCATCGATGGGGGGGGCAAAATTTTGCCCCCCCCATAAATTTTGGCCTAAAAATAAGCCAGAGCACTCGCAGGGGCGCTATGCCATCCTCCGGACTAAGATCCTCCGGCGCCCTCAGAAGAAGGGACCTGCGGTCCTCCGACACCGGCAGAGCCATTAAAGCTGCTGTCCAGCAGGCTGGGAGGGGGGACCGCCGACTCGCCGCGGGAAGCCACTCTGGTCCCAGCAGGTGGTGGACCACCGGGGTCAGATAGATTGCTTCCTCCTCCTCCTTGATTTTCATGGTCCACTTGGACACAATCGCCACCTACAGACTGAAACAAACAAATACAAACGAACGAAATCAATATACATATCACAGGTCGGCACAGCCTACAATTTTCCCTACAACGTTGTAGGCTGAGGCAACGGCAGAGGTTTGTTGTAGGCTGGTGACTTCGACCTTGCCTATCTCTGCTACATATATATATATACAAGAACCAAAAATGCTCCTTCGTCGCATATAAAATACATATGAGTACTCTCAGGCAGGTTGTACAAACACGGAAACTAGCCTGTAAAATGCATATGAGTGGCGTTGAGGTTGTAAATTAAGGAAAACAAGTTGAAACGGCTTAACCTGTGAGCCTGTTCTACAACGAGGCTCATATTGGCGTATGTCATAATATAATTTGTTGATATTTGACCTTCATATAAATAGCACATAAAGGTTTTCAATACAAAATTGTCCTTCACACATCTTGTCGCTAAGACATTATACTGTGCATACGCATTGTACGGCATGCCAGTCTGCGCTCTGACTCAGAGCCATGTGGGGAAAGCATTGCGTATGTGAGAGTAGTGTGTCATAGTGTTCCGTGAATACAGTAGGTGTAGTACTATAGTGCTTCCGGAAATAGTAGGTGCCAGGGTTTTTTTTCAAAACGGCCAGTGGGCATTTTAGTGGGCAAACTTAGGATTGAGTGGGCAAATTTAGAGATCGGTGGGCAAAATTACAAAATTTTAATTAAAACAACAGCAGGGGGTCTGGGGGGCGCAGCCCCCCAGAAGCTGAACGAATTTTTCAAATTTTGATATTTTTGCACATGTTTTGAGTCATAGTTTCTATATTCTGCAGTTGCATTTTTCTATAAATATATACATTCTATCTTTTTTTATAAATACAAATTTTGCAACATTTCGAGGAGACATATTTAGAAATAGACAATAAGTGAAGTGAAGTAAAGTTAATCAAATTACAATTTAGTAGTGACACAGGAACCACAGCAGGGGGTCTGGGGGGCGGCAGCCCCCCAGAAAAATCCTGAAGATTTTTTGAAAATTAGCAATAAAACCGTAATAGAAATATTCATTTCTTTTACCTCTGTGGTCCAAATTAAATTTGAGTGGGCAAACTTTTGGCCGAGTGGGCAAATGCCAACAATTTTGCTCAAAAAAAAACCGTGGTAGGTGCCATGGTGTTTCGGGAAACATCAGCTTGCATGTACAGTTAAACTTGAGGTGTCGCAGTTCACTTCGTTCTGTCCATTTCTTTCAAGCCATAATGTTAACATGTTATGTGTATTCATTAGTTTTTTCTTTAATATGAAGACCTGATGATCTTTAAGAAGGCTGCACTGTGACGCCAATACGAGCCTCGTTGTAGGACAGGGTCATATGTTAAGCCGTTGCAACTTGTTTTCCTTAATTTACAACCTCAACGCCACTCATATGCATTTTACAGGCTAGTTTCCGTGTTTGTACAACCTGCCTGAGAGTACTCATATGTATTTTACATGCGACGAAGGAGCATTTTTGGTTCTTGTTTTCCATTCTTTTACATATGTATGCGCAAAAAAGAACCAACATAATATATTTCCGAACACCATGCGCAAGCAGATACTATTTTGACCATTTTTGGAAAATTTCATATTTGACCCAAAATCGCTTACGTCCCCACCCTGCCCCACCACAGCACTCAACAGCCACTTTGGGCAAGCAATTCTATGACAAAAGTTGTTCAGCTCAATTAGGGCTTTCATTTGGTACCAAATTTTACCACAATTGAAAAATTTCATTTTTGACCGAAAATCGCCTAAGACCCCACCCCACCACAGCACTCTACAGCCACTTTGAGCATGCAATTCTATGACAAAAGTTGCTCAGCTCACTTAGGGCTTTCATTTGTTAACAAATTTGTCCACATTTGAAAAATTTCATTTTTGGACCACCTGACCCCTCAGACGGTCAAGTGGAGCCATCCCAGCAAAATGGGTGCGTTGTACAGCAAAACGGACACCGGGTATGAGCTGGGCGCACCAGAAAACCTCTATAGAGAAAGTTTTGATAGGCCAAGTAGAGCCTAGTATTGACTTCCTGGAAGTTCCAGGTAGCGGTTGCCGACATGACCCTCTAGACGGCAAAGTGGAACCAGCCCGGCAAGATGGATGAGTCGGACGGCAAAACGGACACCGGAGATGAGCTGGGCGCAACAAGAAACCGTTATAGGCTAAGTTATGAGAGGACAAGTAGAGCCTAGTATGGGCCTCCAGGTCGCGGTTACCGACATGACCCTCCAGACGACAAAGTGGAACCAGCCCAGCAACTTGGGCCAGTCGGGCAGCAAAATTGATAGCGGGAATCGATTCTCTGTCCGCAATAACTTTTGTATGCAAGGTTTGAGGCTTCCAGGTCGCAAAATAAGCGAAAAAACTAAGTTCAAAATTAGACCCAAAATTCACCAACTTTGGCAGGCCAGTACCCAAAAATTACGCTCAGGGCCGGAAAATCATATAGCAATTGAACGCCCTGATATGTGTCCTATTCAGCCATATAGGCAGTATTGCCCCATATATAGCCCATTCTGACTTATAACGGCGCCTTTGAAGCATACTTTTTGGCCATTTTATCGTTTTGGCCGACTTTCCCCCCCCCCAAAAATTTTTTCCGGCTCTGGGAGGCATAAATACTAGCCTATTGGCTTATTTTTGATGCGTACTCCAAGAATATATATATATATACAAGTAACAAAAATGCTCCGCACAAAAGGGGATAATATGTGTGTTGGGCCTATGTCTGTCGTTTAAATTCCGGTTGAGAAAGCAAGTATATAAATCCGACACAGCAAGTTTGGGTGGGTGGTTCTATGGCGAAAGTTGTTCAGTTCGATGCGGGCCTTCATTTGACTCGAAATTTGACCACTTTTGAAAATTTTAATTATTGACCCAAAATCGCCTAAGTCCCCACCCCACCCCACCACAGCCCTCTACAGCCACTTTAGGTACGCACTTCTATGACAAAAGTTGCTCAGTTCGATGCGGGCTTTCATTTGGTACCAAATTTGACCACTTTTGAAAATTTTAATTTTTGACCCAAAATCGCCTAAGTCCCCACCCCACCACAGCCCTCTACAGCCACTTTAGGTACGCACTTCTATGACAAAAGTTGCTCAGTTCGATGCGGGCTTTCATTTGGTACCAAATTTGACCACTTTTGGAAAATTTCATTTTTTACCGAAAATCGCCTAAGTCCCCACCCCCACCCTACCACAGCACTCTACAGCCACTTTGAACATGCAATTCTAGGGCAAAAGTTGTTCAGCTCACTTAGGGCTTTCATTTGGTACCAAATTTGACCACTTTTGAAAAATTTTATTTTTGACCACTTGACCCCCTACCCGGTTTACCCTTCAAACGGCAAAGTGGAGCCAGTCCAGCAAAATGGGTGGGTTGGACGGCAAAACGGACTCCGGGAATGAGCTGGGCGCACCAGAAAACCTCTATAGACAAAGTTTTGAGAGGCCATGCACAGTCCTATATGGTGTTCTTGTAAGTCGGTACCGACATGACCCTCCCGACAGCAAAGTGGAACCAGCCCAGCAAAATGGGTGGGTCGGACGGCAAAACGGACACCGGAAATGAGCTGGGCTCACCAGAAAACCCCGATGGACAAAGTTTTGAGAGGCTATGCACAGTCTATATGGTGTTCTTGGAAGTCGGTACCGACTTGACCCTCCCGACAGCAAAGTGGAACCAGCCCAGCAATATGGGTGGGTCCGACGGCAAAACTGCTTACGGGAATCAATTCGCCGTGCCAGAAAACCTTTGTATGAAAGAATTGAGCTTTCTAAGTTGAATACACAGCGAGAAATTTCGATTTTTCATTTTTCGAATTTTCACCATTTTTGACCGGCCACTGTGGTCGCATGGGAAGTGATAGAGAAACGAGACTTAGCTATTTAGTTAGTTCAATATATGTAGTTTCTGAATATAAAAAGAAATCGGCTCCAGCTCCTAACGTTCGAGCTGCGCAGCGACCACAAAAATGGTCACTTTTCGCTCTGAGCCGACTTTGCGGCGCCGCTGCGGCGCTGTGGCGCACCTGCGGCGCAAAAAAAGTAGCGATTCTTAAATGGCGCATGGGGTACTACCAGACCCTATACCCCTTTAGGTCCGGCCTCCGCTGCAGATTACGTGAAAGAGGCGGAAAGTCAGGACAATACGACCATTAAATAGGAGAAACCGGAAAAAAATCATCGCCGCCATAACCGGTCCGGGGCGCAACTTTTTAACGGAAAGTGATACGGGGCTGAAACTTCGCACACATACTAAACTCGATGTGCTCTACAATTTGCGCATGAAATCTGCGCATGATCTGCGCAGGATTTTGCGCAGCCTCTGCGCAGCTTATTTTACGGTGTCTCCAGGGACTTTTGACACATATTATAGGGGTCGCTGCCGCGACCCCTATGATATATAGTTTTCATAGGCAAAAATTTTCTGTAGTCTCTAAAGCTGCAAAACCCCCTTACTAGACGTCAAAGCGGAGAACCGGAAAAAACATCACTCTCGTAAGCGATTTTTGGCGCAACTTTTTAACGAAAAGTGTTACGGGGATGAAACTTAACGAACATACTAAACTCGACATGTACAATTTTTTGCGCACATAATCTGCGCAGCTTCTGCGCAGCCTTGTTTTAAACGGTCATTGGACCATTTTCACTCATATTATAGGGGTCGCTACCGCCACCCCTATAACAAGTAACAGAAATGCTCCGCACAAAAGGGGATAATATGTGTGTTGGGCCTATGTCTATCCTTTAGTCCCCACCACCCCACCCCACCACAGCACTCTACAGCACAACCTCGCTGGACATGAAAACAAGAGTATTTAGCAAAAACAAACATTGCAGTAGCTACCTCATGTGCAATTTCTGCGCAAACTTCCATAAAAGTGTTGTTACATTATGAACAGACAGTGTTTCCTGCAAAGCATAAGGTACTCACCAGCCACATCAGCAGCCAGTCCAGCGCACAGGTTCCTTTGGAACCTGAACCACACATTTTCTCCGATGACAGCTGGTCCTCAAAATGAACTCCGTCGGCCCCAGCCTCGATGTGGGCCATCATCAGCTCATAGCAGTTGAGCGGTCCTCCTAATCCGGCCTCGGCGCCCGCCACAATCGGTACATATCAATCATGCTTGGCACCGCCCTCTAGTAAAGTTCAATCTGATCCGCTCTATGGAGGGCCTTGTTGATCCGTCGACAGAGATCAGGTAAAGAGGTTTCGACACCATTGCACGGATCTGAGCGAAACAGAAGAAACGCCAGAATATTGAAGACTACCAAAGGAAACACTCCCCATAGACTAAAAAATGAAACACAGCGAAAGGGGAATATAATCAACAGGAGCGTATCCAGGATTATGGAAAGGAGGTGATTCAACGTGTAAAGGGGGGCCTGATTTTTCTCAAGTTTGTGCTAAAAATAGCTACAAATTTAAAAAACTTCAGAAAAGAAGTCTGGTCAATTTTGCAAGTTAGAACAGGTAAAAGAAAATTTAGACAAAGCAATGCAAAAATATATAAAATTGCAGCGAAATAAAAAATTCAAAATTAGTCTTCATGCGACAATCAAAAAGAGCTGTGATGACCGAGGGGGACAGTATAGTGCAGCGGGAAAACCCACGTTTTCTTTCTTGTACCAGAACTTTCGCCTGGTTAGGGCAATCATGAATTCGATACGTTGCAACAAACAGGGGTTTTTTGTTTCGGACAAGTGTGCATTTTTTGCACTTTTTTAAAAAATAGTGTGCATTTTGGAAAAAATGTGTGCATTTTTAAATAATTGTTTATTTTGAACTATAACGTACATTTTTGGCCGTAATTTTGTGTTTTCTACCCATTTTTTACTTCAACTGGAATCCCACACTTTAGTTTATGCTTTGATGACGATTTTAAATCTTAACCGGTTAGCACACGTATATATACAAGAACAAAAAGTGCTCCTACGTCGCATGTAAAATACATATGAGTCCTCGTAAGCAGGTTGTACATAAGCAAAAACTAGCCTGTAAAATACATGAGTTCCGTTGGGAGGTTGTAAATTAAGGAAAACAAGTTGCAACCGCTTAACATATGAGCCTGTCCTACAACGTATCGCGAAATATTAGATGTGCCATGATGCTTCAGCAAACATCAGGTTGCATGTATATATATACGTATATATATACAGTTCAGCTAGAGCAGTCGCAGTTCATTTCAGTCCATTTCTTCTGGGCCACAACGTTTATTCATTTTTCCGTAATGTTGATGAAGCTGAGATATGAGCCTCGTTGTAGGACAGGCTCATATGTTAAGCGGTTGCAACTTGTTTTCCTTAATTTACAACCTCCCAACGGAACTCATATGTATTTTACAGGCTAGTTTTTGCTTATGTACAACCTGCTTACGAGGACTCACATGTATTTTACATGCGACGTAGGAGCACTTTTTGTTCTTGTTTACCATTATTTTACATATATATATGTATGCTAGTGAACTTACGTATACGTACATATCTTTCAACAGCAGTGCGCAAGCAACTACAGCTCGTACCGCTTACACTCTACAGCCACTTCGGGCACGCAGCTCCATGACAAAATTTGCTCAGCTCGCTTAGGGCTTTCATTTGATACCAAATTTGACCGCTTTTGAAAAATTGTATTGTTGACCCAAAATCGCCTAAGTCCCCACCCCACCCCACCACAGCACTCTACAGCCACTTTGAGCATGCAGTTCTTTGACAAAAGTTGCTCAGCTCGCTTAGGGGCTTTCATTTGGTACCAAATTTGACAACTTTTGAAAAATTTCATTTTTGACAGAAAATCGCCTAAGTCCCCACCCAACCCCACCACAGCACTCTACAGCCACTTTGAGCATGCAGTTATTTGACAAAAGTTGCTCAGCTCGCTTAGGGCTTTCATTTGGTACCAAATTTGACCACTTTTGAAAATTTTCATTTTTGACCCGATGACCTCCCACCGACCTGACCCTCCAGATGGCAAAGTGGAACCAGCACAGCAAGATGCGTGGGTCAGACGGCCAAACGGATGCCAGGAATGAGCTGGGCGTACCAGAAAACCCCTATAGACAATGTTTTGAGAGGCTATGTACAGTCCTATATGGTGTACCCGGAAGTCGGTACCGACCGGACCATCCAGACGGCAAAGTGAAAACAGCACAGCAAGATGGGTGGGTCAGACGGCAAAACGGACACCGGGAGTGAGCTGGGCGCAACAGAAAACCCCTATAGACAAAGTTTGGAGAGGCTTTGTCAAGCCTACTATGGACCTCCGGGAAACGGTTACCGGACCTGACCCCTCAGACGGTCAAGTGGAACCAACCCAGCAACTTTGGTTACTCGAGCAGCAAAACTAATAGCGGGAATCGATTCTCCGTCCCAAAAAACCTTTGTATGCGAAATTTCAGCCACCCATGTAGCAAAATAAGCGAAAAATTTAAGTTCAAAGTTCAACCCAAAATTCATCAAATTTGGCCGACCAGTACCGAAAAATTACGAAAGGAGACGGAAAATCATATAGCATTTGAACGACCCCGATAAGTGTACTGTTTAACCATATAGTCAGTATTACCCCATATATAGCCCAATCTGACTTATTAAGGCGCCTTTGAAGCATACTTTTTGGCCATTTTAGCGTTTTGGCCGACTTTGGCACCAAGCCAAAAATTTTTTTCGGCTCCGGGAGGCATAAAAACTAGCTTATTTTCTTATTTTTGATTTGTACTACAAGAATATAATGGGTTTCATAAGCAAAAAGTTTTCTATCTGTAGTTATTCAAGCTACAAAACCCCCTTATGAGACATCAAAAGCGAGAAACCGGAAAAAAGAAAAAACACAATTTTCGTAAGCGATTTTTGGCGCAACTTTTTACCGGAAAGTGGTACGGGGATGAAACTTGCCAAATATACTAAACTCGACACGTACAATTTTTTGCGCACATAATCTGTGCAGGAATCTGCGCAGCCTTGTCTTACACGGTCATTCGACCATTTTCACTCATATTATAGGGGTCGCTACCGCGACCCCTATGATAAACTGATATTTAGACAAATGCATAACTATACAAACTAACGTATAACGTAAATGGTGTCGGGTTTTGACATCTGCAATGCTGTGAAACCTATTAAGTTCAAAATTTCCGAGCTGAAATTACGTACTGGTGTAATTCAGCCCTGTTCCGCTGGTAAAGCTTCGCACAGCAGCAATTGTAATACTCTCATCGTTTTCATCAGCGACCCCGATTTACTGTATATGTGCAACTCCAAACAGCCAGCCGGTTTTGGGGACTTTTCGCAACTTTGACCTTGGGCGAGGAACCACGGGCGCCATTCAGCACGAGGGTTACATCCGTCGGTTTCGTCGATACGCATGCTCATCGTTTTCAGCGACCCCAATTTACTGTTTTTGGGCACCTCCAAATGCCCGAAAATAGCCATTTTTGGGGACTTGACCCAACTTTGCCCAAAAATGCTCCCATGGAGCATGCAAAATGCAATATAGGTGACATGGGGCTTTAAGCGTACGTAGGACTAGGTTTTAAAACGTTAATATGAGAGGGGCAGGTTGGAAATGACAAGAGGACTAGGTTTAACACACAGGAGGATGAGTATGTGCTTCGCTTGTGCAGTCTATTGTTGAACTGTACTGGATAAAAACAGTTCAGTTGGGTGGTCCTGGGGAAGGAGGATAAAAATTTTTTGGACCCACCCCTTTTAAAAATGGATTCGCCAGTGCCCCCAGTCACCATGAGGTGCACAGAAAATGCCAAATTTTAAGGATTTTTGGTAAAAATTTACAAAAATTTTCCGGCTCCGCCGGAATTTTTTGTCAAAATCGTCTATTTTAGTATATATATACTCTAACTCGTTTTTTGAGCACTTTTTAGCATAGTTATAGCAGTATATGTAGAAAACAGGCTATTTTTACTGCATTTTTAGCGATTTTAGACCACTTTGGATCCCCCCACTATTGGGGTGGGGGGCTCCCCCCAAACTCTCCCCACCCCCATTTTTTCGCCTAGAAAAAGCCCAGCATGAGTAACTCTGTGTCAACTAACAGTAAACTATTGTACAAGTAACAAAAATGCTCAGCACAAAAGGGGATAATATGTGTGTTGGTCGTCTATGTCTATGTCTATGTCTGTCGTTTAATCCGGTTGAGAAAGAAAGTATATAAATCCGACACAGCAAGTTTGGGTGGGTGGTTCTATGGCGAAAGTTGTTCAGTTCGATGCGGACCTTCATTTGACTCGAAATTTGACCACTTTTGAAAATTTTAATTTTTGACCCAAAATCGCCTAAGTCCCCACCTCACCCCACCCCACCACAGGCCTCTACAGCCACTTTAGGTACGCACTTCTATGACAAAAGTTGCTCAGTTCGATGCGGGCTTT
Organism: Trissonchulus latispiculum; assembly: GCA_030248195.1. NCBI lineage: Eukaryota > Metazoa > Nematoda > Enoplea > Enoplida > Ironidae > Trissonchulus > Trissonchulus latispiculum. The sequence continues at coordinate 33,970 of JASAND010015772.1, forward strand.
CATTTGGTACCAAATTTGACCACTTTTGAAAATTTTAATTTTTGACCCAAAATCGCCTAAGTCCCCACACCCCGCACCCCACCGTAGCCCTCTACGGCCACTTTGGGTACGCCCTTCAATGACAAAGTTGCACAGTTCGATGCGGGCTTTCATTTGGCACCAAATTTGACCTATTTCTAAAATTTTCATTTCTGACCCAAAATCGCCTAAGTCCCCACCCCACCCCACCACAGCCCTCTACAGCCACTTTAGGTACGCACTTCTATGACAAAAGTTGCTCAGCACGATGCGGGCTTTCATTTGGTACCAAATTTCACCACTTTAGAAAATTTTAATTTTTGACCCAATATCGCCTAAGTCCCCACCCCACCCCACCACAGCCCTCTACAGCCACTTTAGGTACGCACTTCTATGACAAAAGTTGCTCAGTTCGATGCGGGCTTTCATTTGGTACCAAATTTGACCACTTTTGAAAATTTTAATTTTTGACCCAAAATCGCCTAAGTCCCCACCCCACCACAGCCCTCTACAGCCACTTTAGGTACGCACTTCTCTGACAAAGTTGCTCAGTTCGATGCGGGCTTTCATTTGGTAGCAGAGTTGACCACTTTTGAAAAATTTTAGTTTTGACCACTTGACCCCTACCCCGATTTACCCTTCAAACGGCAAAGTGGAGCCAGTCAAGCACAGTGGGTGGGTCCGGACGGCAAAACCGGACTCCGGAAATGAGCTGGAGCGCAGCAGAAAGCTCCTATGGACAAAGTTTTGAGAGGCTATGCACAGTCCTATATGGTGTTCTTGGAAGTCGGTACCGACTTGACCCTCCCGACAGCAAAGTGGAACCAGCCCAGCAATATGGGTGGGTCCGACGGCAAGGCTGCTTACGGGAATCAATTCGCCGTGCCAGAAAACCTTTGTATGAAAGAATTGAGCTTTCTAAGTTGAATACACAGCGAGAAATTTCGATTTTTCATTTTTCGAATTTTCACCATTTTTGACCGGCCACTGTGGTCGCATGGGAAGTGATAGAGAAACGAGACTTAGCTATTTAGTTAGTTCAATATATGTCGTTTCTGAATAATAAAAAGAAATCGGCTCCAGCTCCTAACGTTCGAGCTGCGCAGCGACCACAAAAATGGTCACTTTTCGCTCTGAGCCGACTTTGCGGCGCCGCTGCGGCGCGTAAGCGCACCTGCGGCGCAAAAAAAGTAGCGATTCTTAAATGGCGCATGGGGTACTACCAGACCCTATACCCCTTGAGGCCGGCCTCTGCTGCAGATTACGTGAAAGAGACGGAAAGTCAGGAAAGTGTGACCATTAAATAGGAGAAACCGAAACAAGAAAAAACATGGCCGCCATATCCGGTCCGGGTCACTTTTTAACGGAAAGTGATACACGGGCTGGCTTGCAAACATACTAAACTCGATGTGCTCTACAATTTGCGCATGAAATCTGCAGAATGCTGCGCAGGATTTTGCGCAGCCTCTGCGGCTTATTTTACGGTGTCTCCCGGGACTTTTGACACATATTATAGGGGTCGCTGCCGCGGCCTATGATATATATATATAATATATATATATATAATACAGAGAATATTGAAATGTCACAAAACTGTGCTGGATTAATGGCAATGGCGGGTTAACACGATTGAAGTAAGCTTACGTAGTGCAAAATAATTATAGCATGCTGGCATTGAAAGCTGACGAATGTGGAGTTTATGTCAATAAACATCATATTATGTGGACTTTGAAACAACATAAAGTGGTCAAAAAATTGTTTTCAGGTCTAGAATGCAAAAAATTTTCAACTTCTGGGGGGCTGGGCCCCCCAGACCCCCTGCTTTCGCATTTCTGAGAATGATTAATCCTATTTAACTACCTCAGCCAATGAAACCAACTACTCACATGCATGTTCTCAAAGCACGAAAACATGTGTAGAAATAAGTTTAAAAAATTTCAACATTGTTGCCAGTGGCGCACATGGAAAATGTTTTCGCGGGGGGCGGACCTCAGAAAAATTTGGGGGGTCTGGGGCATAGGTGTAAGGGTGGGGGGGGGTAGCCCCCCAAGCCTTTTTCAATCCTCGCCCAAAACTTTTTGGGGGGACGTCCCCCCCAACTGGAAGGGGGGAGGAGGGGGTAGGCGCGCCGAGGGCGCGAAAAATGGCCAAAATGTGGGTATTGAAAAATTTTTCAGAAATGTCCAAATTTTTGGCTTAAACTGTTTATTATTATGAGAAATACACTTTTTTAACTGTATTATGGATCTTATGACTCAATATTGACCTTATTTTGGACTTGGAAACATGTTGGCTATCAAGTTTTTGAGTTTAAAACCATTGTCTAATGTTAAAATTACTTTATGGTTAGATGTTTTTTATCATTATAAACGGCTGAAAATGCGATTTTTGACATAAAAATGAAAACTTTTTTGGGGGAGGGTTGGGGGGTCTCCAGAGGGGGCCCCCAGAAAAGGTTGGGGGGGAGCCTCCCCCACCCCAAATGTCCGTTACACCTATGGTCTGGGGGGGGGGTGAAGCACCCCAGAAGCTGAAAAATTTTTTGAAAATTTGGTTTGAAAAGCAAAACTAAGCGTAAATTAAGCAAAAATTCATTAAATTTCGCGCCGAAGGCGCGAAAATTTTTGAAAATCTTAAAAAAGTTGCTATTGAAAGGTTAAAAACGCCGAAATAAGGGTAAATTAAGCAAAAATAAAGGTTATAATTAAGCAAAAATAAATAATTTTTTAAATTTTTTGTCCGCGCTGCGCGCGGACATTAAAATTTTTCCTTTACATCTGGTTTCGGGGGGGGGGAGAACGGCTGGGCCCCCCCCCCCCCTTAAGTGCGCCCCTGATTGTTGCCGCCCCCCTTGTCAGAGAACTCTGGGTGCGCCACTGACGTATATATATATATATATGATATCTGTATAAAATATCCAATATATTAAGAAACGTGTTTTAGACATCAGATTTATATTGGACAATGGACAGTGTCATTAAATGTCTATAATATAAAATTATGCTCCTCCACATTTTTTGCGGATGAGTAGACCTTTTTGTGCTTCTTGCGCTAGCCACCAAGTTTATGTCGTTTTTGGCCGGGCTGACATACGTACATATGTACGTATATACGTATATACGTGCATAATTATGAACTAAATATATAGCTACTAGTAGCAGTTTTTATTTGAATGGACCAGATTTTGTCATCATTTCTGGAAAAAACTGGAGCCGATCCTGGTTTAGCGAGAGATTTGCTTGATGGTTAGTGATGATTGTAGCTGGCCCACTGGAATTGAGGGGGAACTCACTTCCAGTGTGAGCTACCTTGCCTGTATCAGCTATATACTAATACTGGGTTTATTCTAGTGGGGGTGGGGGCATAAACACCCTCCCCCCACAAATCGATCCACCCAAAATCCCCCCAACGTGGGAGCCCCTTTTGGTATATACCAATTTTTTCCACTGAAAAAATCGCTCAGAAGGCCAAATTATCCTGCTTCGTCGGAGATTTATACTCGAGCTTTTAGGAAAATTCTGAAAAATTCCAAATGACTCGCCCCCGCAGGGCCCCCCAAAGAGCCCCTCCAGGAAAATTACCTAGAATACGTAAGCCCAGATCTATTATATATATATATAGATATATCATTATATACATAATTGCATACCAGGGTATTTTTTTACAGGGGGGGGGGGCGGGCCCCCCCCCGAAATTGACCCGGGATTTTTTGGAGGCTCAAATTTTTGCCAAAAATAGGCCAAATTTCAAAAAAATATATATACTGCACAGGTGGCTTACAAACCCTTTTTGCATAACCACACCAAAAAGAGTAAACCCGAAAATTAGTTACGTATTCCGTAAGTTGTATGCCATTGGGGAAAACCCACATTTTCGGATTTTGGCTGGAACTTTTTTATTATAAGGGCTAGATGAGAACTTTATATACCATCGTAATTGGCGTACTTAAATCTTTCTTTTAAGCCCATTTGCACTTCTCTAGGTTGTACCGTTAGGCCGGTATATATAATGGAAAAAGTAGCGGGGAAAAAACCGCAATGGGGGAAAATCCAAATGGGGGGAAAACCCTTCACAGGTCTCAAAAATTGTCGTAGCGCTATTCTGACACTTCCGGTGTAAAATTCAACTCTTTTTAGCTAGTATAAATCAAAAAATCCCGATCTAGGTACCTTTCTAGAGTTTTCATGTGCCATAATTAAAAATGCAGCGTCAAACGGACAGGTTTCATAAAGTTTAACACATATATAAACATAGGGCAATTTTTGAAAAATGCTAAAAAACGATTTAATTTGATAAAACTTGTTAGTCTATCGTGTATAGAATGGTTTTTACTTTCAAGTGGCTGTTAAAATCCACAGTTGGACCTGCCCTCCTGGGTCCTCCAATACCGAAATGGCACTTTCAGGATTTTTTGCCCCTAGCTAGCCAGGGAAGCAAAATTATCCAAATCTGACACCATAGGATGATGCAACGTCCTCGATATTACCGTGCTATATATAGTGTCGAATTGTTTTCCCTGTTTGGTTGTTAAAAAATTTTCTAAAAAAATTGGGTGGGTTTTTCCCCCAAAGTGGGTTTTCCCCCGCCACATTTGGCAATGTGCCAGACCAATGGTGTATCGGATCGATCTAATTCTGGCTATGTGCAAAGAGGAAGACTTGCCATCATTGCAGATATTTGCAAAACGTTTGTAGCCCAACCCAGTCAAAAGTTACATCGGTCGAAACTTTTGCAAAATTTTGGCATGGTTGGACCAAAAAGTCGGTGTCATTTTCAAAATGGCTCCTAGCTAAGAAAGAGTTGCGCTTTCTGCTGCTATATATGCTTTGGAGCTCATAGCTCCAGCCCTTGGTCCAGGAGGCGGGTGGGTTTTTTACCCCCAAAAAAGGGGGGGGGGGGTGGGTTCCCCCCCATGGCTATAGCTATTTTCGTATATATACCGTATATATATACCTATTTTCGTATATAAAGAATTAAAGCTGTAAAAGTGAAAAAAACCGCTAACAGGAAGCCAGCACCAACGCTAAATGTGAATTTGCCACTTGGGCCAATGGTTGGAGTTATGAGCTCCAAAACATAACATCAGACAGCGCTACTCTTTCTTACCTATGTGTGCAAAGATCAAATCATTTGGTTCACTCCTGCTCATTTTTTGACATTTTGAAGATGACACTTACTTTTTGGTCCAACCTTAACCATGCCAAGATTTCTCTGAATGAATGAATGGTGTGAAAAATCCGCCCCCCTCGCACGCACTAATGTCTTTCTATATGGAGGCGTGGAGGAGACCCACCTGCAGTGGTTGTGCCTTTTGTTCCTCAATACGTACATACGTACGAATATGTGTACACTACATACATGTGCGACCCCAACAAAAGGCACAACCACTAAACTGAGACTAATTAATCAACATCACAATTTTTAACTGTAAATCTTTTCGTTTTTAAAGATAAAAATGAAAAACTATATATACCTCAAGTATAGATAAAAGACGTATACGTATATACATACGCACACGAACCGAAGTGCACTATAGATTATAAATATTAATCAAGTGCCTTTCAGATAGCCAGTATGGCCTTTTTAATATGGAAGAAGACATGATGAAGAAATAAAGAAACAGAAACTTTCCTAGGTATGCCTAGCACACCTTGAGTCTCAGTTCCCCTAGGCGTCGATATGCTGCGTTCCTATCTACCTACCCAGACTGTAACCCAACCGATAGCGAAGCAAAACGTGCCCACATAACTTTTTAGGTTACATGTGCACCCTTCTAACACTATGTATGTATGGTCATTCACTACGCATATATTTATATATATGCATTACATATAAACATACATAGTTTTATTTCCATAATGGTTTGCTCGCATCGGAGGCCCGCAGCATACCATATGCATATAATCAAACGAGGATTGATATATGCCACCATTCATTCATTATCTTTTCTGGCGCTTTCCCCGCCTTTACTATAGAAAAAACATACATATACGAAAATCAAACAGTACAATTCCACTGGAGGGGTCGACTTCCTACAAACATCTTGAACATAATAGTAACATACATATATACGTATACGTACTGTCGATAGAGCACAGGTAGATATAATCTCTATGAGCGCATGACTGAGGGTTAAGAAAATAGTTTCATAAATTTATAGTTTAGGACGCGCGCAAGACTAAGTCTCTCGAAGGGCGCGTCCTTTCAAATAACGACAAATGATGTCATTGTTTGCTAGTAATGTTTTAAAGGATGACAAACTAGAAGCTGAAACAATGTTAATAGGTAGTTCATTCCACAAATTAATTACTCGATGACAAAAGAATGACATAGTTTTTATCATTCGACACCTTTGTGGGTACAGTTTGAGGTGATGGCCACGTGTTCCTGAGGCAGGCGCGTAACGAAACATAATGTCAAAGTCAATATCAATTAGTCCATGTATAATTTTATAAAGCAAACACAAATCAAAAATTAACCGTCTGTATTCTAAAGATTCCAAATTACATCTACGTAGACGATGCACATAAGGCAGTTCTGACAATCCTTGGATGGATTTTGTAAACTTCCTCTGTACTGATTCAATAGCATCAATATCCCGTAAATACCTCGGTGACCACACAGGAGTGCAATACTCTAACAACGGTCTAACGTAAACTTTATACATTCTTATTTGAAAATCCAGTTCGTGATTGACAAAACTACGTTTGAACATGTTCAATCTCTGACATGCTTTTGCTTTTAACTTATGACAATGTTCTGAGAATTCGAAACCTTTTGAATACAACACTCCAAGATCAGTTACACTATCAACATGCTTGACGTCAACACCATTTACAGTGCAATATATATTACACTTACCACTAGCGTAGCCAGAAAAAAATTTCGGGGGGGGGCAAGCCAAAATTTTTCAAACTTAATTGTGGCAGTTAAAAGGGGAACCGCATGCATTTTATTACGTTAGCTTATTTTTCGGGTTTTAAATTAACAATTTTTAAGAGATATATGTAACAGCAAATAAAAGATGCCGCCTTTGAATAATTTACACAACTGTCTCTATCCAGTTGGGGGTTCGGGGGGCGCAGCCCCCCAGAAGTTGAAGAATTTTTTATTTTTGCTGCCTGAAACGAATTTTTCTGAGCACATTTTTCGTCCTTTAGTATAATCAAAAGCAGTTTGGTTTAAACAACAGAAAGCCTGTTCGTAAATTTATATGAAGGGAATTAACTAATGAAGAAATGCTAACTTGTATATATAAAGTTACAGGGTAGCCAAAACTTTTTGCCAATATATTAGGTACTATACTTTACAACATTATTAACCAAGATCAGGTATATAACATTTACGATTACGTGAATTGAAAAGACATTTTAAGATTGACGAAGACGAAATATGCAATAATTCGCGCCGAAGGCGCGAAAAATTTTGGATTTTACTTCTAAATTGCTTTAATTTTCATCAATTCTCAGGCTCAACGCAGCCTACAGCTGCTGTCTGCGTCATAAATATTTCTTGATGCCAGATATTTTCAGGGGGGCAATCCAATTTCGGGGGGGCGCATGCCCCCTCGCCCCCCCCCCTGGCTACGCGCCTGACACTTACAATTACCAAGACAAAAAACTGCGCATTTTGGCACACTTAAAGTCAATTGCCATTCATCAAACCACATACAAATGCTATCTAAATCAAATTGCAACAACCAAATATCAATCCAACTTTTCACTTCTTTGAACAGTTTGATGTCATCAGCAAACATTTTAATGGACGAGAACTTTACGACTCTATCAACATCATTTATATATAGCAGAAACAATAATGGCCCAAGTACTGACCCTTGTACATACATGGGCAAGGTCAAATGGGTTAGCCTACACCAGATTTTTGTCGTGCGTGGGTCCTTTAACGTTTGGGGGGGTGCTTTCCCTGAAAATTTGCTTCGAACCATTTTTTATATAGTATGCGCACGCACGCAGAATTTGTTATTTATTTATTTATTGTTTAATTACAGACAGAATAATTCATTTAAATACAGGAGAAGTAAATTCAATTTGATGAACAACTATATACATTAAACTTTCGCAAGGCAAAAATCTCTAAAGGTCAAATTTACATCCATCTGCAAGCAGGAGCGCACCCTGGATTCTGAAAAGGGGGGGGGTCGAGCAGGAAAAATTTTTTGCTTTCGTCTGACACGTTTACGCTTTGGGGAGGGCTGGCGGCGGCAAAGTTTTCAACAAAGAGTTCATTTTGGGACCAGCAAAAATGACGAGATTTAGGACTATTCGCTAGCCGACATGGAGGTCTGTGGGGCGGAACCCCCCAGAAGTTGAGAAAATTTTTGAAATTTTGAGAAGAAGCTGTAATGGAAATTTTTAAAAGATTCCAATAACAATTGAGAAAATCTTTGACATAATGGCAAAATTTGTATTGGAAAGCTTGAAACGGTTTGAATAAAAAGCTGCAAAAGTTGTAAAAGTTAATACATAATAGCGCTGCATGCGAGAAAAATTTTTAAATTCAGTTAGAAAGCGCCGCAGGCCCGAAAAATTTTGAAAATTCAGTTAGAAAAGCGCCGCAGGCGAGAAAAATTTTAAAAATTGCGACAGAAAAGCGCCGCAGGCGCGAAAAATTTTTATAAAATTGGGTCTGCGTGGGTGATTTGACAGCGCGCGTTCTGCGTGTGCGTGGGTATTTCGACGGCGCGCTTCGCGCCGCCTTGCCTCTGCGTGGGTCCTTCATTTTGCCTTGCGTGGGTGCGTGGGTCCAGCCTACACCGGTGTAGGCGTGGTGTAGGCGTTGCCCATGCGTGCTTGTGGAACGCCACTTTTAACAGGTAATTCCGGAGATAACATATTTTCTACCTTAACACATTGAGTTCTATTGGTCAAAAAATCGCGTAACCAACCACCCACCTTTCCGCGAATACCTAGACTGGTTAGTTTTTGCAACAATTTAGCATGTGGTACCGTATCAAACGCTCGAGCCAAATCAAGAAATACAACATGTACACAATTACCGCTATCTATCGCTTCAGAGTACTTCACACAACATTCCATTTGTTGAGAAAGCGTAGATCTGCGTTTAACAAACCCATGTTGATTTCCGGAAAAACAGTTCCGTTCGTGTAACTTTTTAGTTAAAGCGCTTTAACCAATTGCTCAAAACTTTTGCATACATCTACTGTTAAACTAATCGGTCTGTACGATGCAGGATCAGAAGGGCTACCTTTACGTTTATATATGGGAGTAATAATCGCCTTTTTCCACAAAACAGGTAATTTAGCGCTATTCAAAGACACTTTAAATATTCGGAATAAAGGGTAAGCCAGCTGGGTCGCTAATCTTTTGTAAAAAGCAGGAGGTATCCCATCCGGCCCACTACTATATTTCCGAGGTCTCCCCTTCAGAACCTTGTACACATCAACAACAGTAAAATCAATATCATCTACGCAGGCCCGCACCCAGGATTTTGAAAAGGGGGGGGTCCAAGGTAAAACGCAACGGGGGGTTCAGAAGTTGAAGAATTTTTGCATTTTTGCCAAAAAACAGTACATTGGACGTTTATTTCTTGCAAATAGTGAATTATCGCGCCAAAGGCGCGAAAATTTTTTAAAAATAGCTGTTTTTGCCATAAAAATAGCAAAAATTTTCCATTTTGTCATCCCAAAAGGGGGGGTCTAGACCCCTTGAACCCCCCCCTGGGTGCGGCCTTGCATCTACGGTAACAACATTATCCACTTCATACTGATTAACCAGACCATTATCTTCAACAAACACAGACGAAAACTGATTATTTAGCATGACAGCTTTGCTCCGAGGGTCAACCGCAATGTCACCATTGGGATTCGATAAATTTGGTACTAAGTCAATACAATTTAAGCGCTTATTTGTGTAATTGTAAAATTGCTTAAGATTCGCATTATCAGAAATCCTCCTTTCATACGTCAGCTGATCTTTCCTCAAATTTTGTCTTAATTTAATTCTCGTTCTTCCATAAATGTTCCTGTTCATTGGGGTTCTGTTCCGTCGAAATTTTAACCATGCTCTGCGTTTTTGATTTATAAATGTTACTGTAGCTAACGACAGCGGAAAGTGGTGTCTTTGCTTCTTTTTCGACTTATTCGGAACAAAGGCATCCACAGCAACATTAATTACATTCATATATTCAAACCAATACGATTCTACATCAGTGCTTTCACTAAAAACAACGTTCCAATCAATACTATCAAGAAAAGCTTCAATATCTTGGTACCTGGCCTTACTAAAATCTTTCCCCCTGACGGGAGTTTGACGTTTCGTAATATTGACAGTTATTTCAAATTTTACTGTTAAATGGTGTGTATTGCCCAATGGTTCTAAGAATTGAACATTTTGAACTGAAACAGGAGTATGCCCGAAAACCAAATCCAGTATATTAAAAGGAGGATCAATTGACGTAGGTTCCAAGATAAACTGTGTTAACCCAAGCTCTACCATAGTTCCTAAAAACAAATCGGAATTTTCGTTCCCTCTGCTTATTGGAATTGTCCAGTCTATAAACGGAAAATTGAAATCCCCTACTACATAGCAGGTTTCAGAAGTACTTACAGCAAGTTGAAAGTTTTCTAAGATGCAGTTACTTTCCTCTTGACCGCTGTTTGGTGGACTATAAATTACCCCAAATTTATGATTTACAGAACACAACTTTACATCAATCCACAAAGATTCACACTGGTCATTATGCAGATAAGGACAGACATCACAGCACAATTCAATACTAACATATACC
>JASAND010015773.1:0-10162 GCA_030248195.1 Trissonchulus latispiculum
AGAGTTTTGATCTTGCTCACTTCATTACAAATATTTTTAACACATTTTAGAAGAAGTATAATTTTTCAGATTTTTTGCAGACTCAAGTAAATTTTTTCATGAGACATTGGTTATATTATTCGATCCCTCTATCAAATAGCTGGGGACGATTTTTTATTTATTGTGAAAACGCTTTTCGTTATGGAGAAATAAGCTGAAAGGCTGAAATGTGTGCGTAACCTGTATTTTGCCTACTTTTTCCAAATTTGTCCAGCGACTACTTTAGGTAGAAAGCAGTAATCGGGGCAACTAAACAAACGTCCCTGGGTATATTTGTGCAGAACACATCTGTTAAGTAGCAGCCCTCCAGCTTGCATGGTGAATGCTCCACAATCTTTGGAAAAAATTGGAGTGTTTTTGCAAAACCTACATTTTTTATGATAGCAGCCTACGGGATAGCTGTTGGAAGACGATCATGCGTCGGATAGTTTGCCCCTATGAGACCTTCAGATCGACGCCCTAGTTTGATTTTACGGCTTGCATAGTTCAAGAAATGATGGATTATTTGAATTTTGCTAAAATGACGAGTTTTCGACGCCAAAACAAGAAAATCGTCTATATCTCACGGTAGGAAAAAAGCTAGAACGTTGCTCTAAAAAGCAAAAATATGAAGCTCAACGAGATCTTTCGAATGGATATAGTCATAGCCGTATACCTGCTGGCACGCTTTCAGAAATTGGGAAAAACCGCTCTGACCGGAAATCTCGATTTTTTGAGTCGGGATTGCGCGGATGGTGTTAGAACATTAAAAGAACGTATTTCGGAAAGTTTCGTCAAATTTCATCTTGATATACGCCGCCAACCAACAATATGTGCCCAAAAGGAATAATAACCTTAAATGGCATTTTCTGGGCACCTTATAGTGAGTTGGGAAATCCCAAAAGAGAGGGGCGGAGCCGAGTAAGGAGTGGGGTTAATGGATCTAGTGGGGGCATAGGTGTGGATGGCGAAAAAGTGGGGGTGGGGTTCGAAAAACTTCGATTTGGGGGAAGGGTAAACAAAATTTTCAAGGTGTAGATGGGGGGCAAAAACTTTGCATTGGTTCCCCTTAGGATTCGAAAAAATTTTTTGACTCCGATTTGGCTGAGAACTTGCCTCTAGGGTAAATCGAGGTAGCGTAGCTGATTTCAAAAATCAAATCGAGAGATCGATCGATCAGTAGAATCGATCGAACAAAATCGATCAAAACATTTTTTGTTTCCGATTCTTGCGTTTTTGCGAAAAGCCGCCCCTAGGGTAATGCGGGGGTGCTGATTCCCATTCTGCAATCGAAATTTCGTGAGAATCGATCGCTCGACCAAAAAATCTATTTTCATCGATTTTTCAAAAATTCGTCAATAACTTGATTTTGGCAGCTCGTATCAAAATTTCGATTGCAGATTCTGGATCAGCACCCCCGAATTATATACAACTTTTCGCAAGTGCAAGTGTTTGCGTTTTGAGAAAACGACAACGCTCCTGATAGTCAAATTAAACTCACTTAATATTCTTCTGGTAAACTTTCTTTGCACTTTTTCGATAACGTCAATATCCTTAACTAAATAAGGATTCCAAACTTCTGAGGCAGTTTCCAAAATTGGTCTAACAAAGGTGGTGAAGAGCTTAAATTTTATTACAGGATCTGCGATTACAAAACTATTTAAAATCTGGCTAGATAAAGCAAAACCTTTCTTTGCAATTTTCGTACAGTGAGAGGAAAATTTTAAATCAGAATTTATAGTAACTCCGAGATCGACGACTGAAGCTAGACTCTGAATTTCGGTTCCACTGATATCGTATTTAGCAGTTTGGTTACTACTACCTAAATGAGGAATTGAACACTTGTGAACTGCAACCTCTAACTGCCAAATACGTAACCAAGCGAGGATCCTGCTGCAGAAGTGGATTCGGAGCACCTTTTTTGAAACTGAAATAAAGCTTAATATCATCTGCATACAAAGCAATTGTAGAGTGACGGACTACCTGTGCCAAGTCATTAATAAAATACAAAAATAGAGTGGACCCTAAAACCGATCCCTGAAGTACTCCACTAGATAACTGAGACCAATCAGAAAAAGCATCGTCGACTTTTACTCGTTGCCTCCTTTCAAATATGAAAGAACGTAGCCAGTTCAAGAGTTTGCCTGAAATTCCGAGACTCTCAAGTTTTAAAAGCAACTTAGCATGGCTTACTGAATTAAATGCTTTTTTGACGTCGAGAAAAAGAATGTCAACATAATCCCCCAATCCAAAGACGCCCCCAATCAACTAAAGAGGATATCAGACTAGTCAACGTAGATCGTCGTTTTAGAAAGCATGTTGTTGCTTAGAAAAATGTTATTGCAAATACCAAAATCTAAAAGCAATTCATTAACAATTATTTCCAAAGGTTTAACTGAATTGCATACAATACTAACATCTCTGTAGTTATCAACTTTACTTTTGTCACCCTTCTTAAAAATAGGAGTAACATTGGCACTGCGCCACAGTTCGGGAACCCAAGCGTTGTGAAAGGAGAATTCATAGATTATTGATAACTGTAGAGATAGTTCGAAAGCTAATTTCCTCAAAAAAATGGATGGGATATTATCTGGACCCGTAACAAAATTATTGGGAAATTTATTCAAAATTTCAAATACTCTGAAAGGAGTGATGTTGGGATACCAATTATAATGTTTAAGCAGTTGACGAACCACAGGTTGACTACCATCGTCAACTGAATAGACTGACGCGGAAAACTTATTTAATAAATTCGCCTTATTATTAGCTGACTGGGCATATTCACCCATTTCGTTACATAAGACCGGGAGAGACTGTCTTGGTTTGAATTTACTATTAACATAATTAAAAAAATTTTTAGAATTAGGACGGGCTAACATATCCTCCTCACGTCTTTTAAGAACACTAAATTGCATTGTGTTCGAAATATTTCTAAAACGAACGTATTCAAACTTTTACTGATAACTTAAATCACGCGTAAAGGTTTTAAAAGCATCAGAACATCGTTTATCTATATTACGAATAGCTTCAGGCCATATATTAGAAGAAGAATGAAATTCAATTGGGACATATTCACGAATTAAATAATTTAAAAGGTCAATAAAGTCAGGATAAATGCTAGGTGTACAGCTGAACGACCAAACAATATTATCCCAATTGAAAGAGGACAAATGTCCACTTATGGCAATAGTATCCATCCATTTTGTGAAGATTTCTGAAAGACTTTACAGATTTATTATGAAATTCAGTAGTAATATCGAAAGACACAGTTGCATGGTCTGACGTTCCCAAAAGTTTACCGATATGTAGAGAGGAAATCAAATTTTCATCAGTCGAAAAAACCAAATCTAGAATATTACGAGGACTAAACCTTGTGGGTGATAAAACTAATTGATTGAACTCATACTCATACAAACTAATTGCGAAGTTTCTATGATCCAAATATTCTGCATTGAGTGTATCCCAATTAACTGAAGGAAGATTGAAATCCCCCACAAGCACACAAGGTTTACGCAAGTCAATTAAACCCAAATCGTCTAAAAAATCAGCTAGAGCCTCATTATTGTTAGGAGGTCTATAACATAAACAAAAATTTATGATGTTGCGTCTAAAAACTAACTCAATAAAAATACTTTCTGATTTGAAGTTATCATTGAAATGGGGAAAATTTACAGTTAAACTAGATTTCACAAGCAAACAGACACCACCGCCATGTCTATTTCTATATCTACGAAAGACTGAATAAGCTGGGTTAATGTAAAAATCAAAGTCATGAATATCAGTGCTTAATTTGGACTCAGTTAGCGCAACAATATCAGGCTTTTCAGAATCTAGGAGAAAATACAACTGATTTTTCTTTGATAAGATCCCATTTACATTACACAATATTACCTTAGCCTTTTTTACAACAGAGCAATATTTGACTACATAAGCAAAGTCGCTGACCTTATAGAGGGGTGTTAGGTGGTGATTCCCTTTGGTCACATAAAGTTTGCACCATTATTACTCATTCATTACTTGGAGTTAAGAAGCCATTTTTATATCAAAATGTAGCTTGACATTTTCTCTTTTTAATGCATGGCACGAAACTAATGTTTGCCTTTGAACATATTTTTACACATTTTAGAAGAACTATAATTTTCCAGAATTTTTGCAGACTCGAGTAAATTTTTTTCCCGAGACATCAGTTATATCATTCGATACCTCCATCAAATAGCTGGGGTCGATTTTTTATTTATTGTGAAATCGCTCTTCGTTATAGAGAAATAAGGTGAAATGTGTGCGTAACCTGTATTTTGCCTACTTTTTCCAAATTTGTCAAGCTAGAAAGCAGCAATCGGGCAACTAAAAAATCGTCCCTGGGTATATTTGTGCAGAACACATTTGTTCAGTAGCAGCCCTCTAACTTGCATGGTGAATGCACCACAATCTTTGGAAAAAAATTGGTCGTGTTTTTGCAAAAACTTCATTTTTTATGATAGCAGCCTACAGGATAGTAGTTGGAAGACGATCATGGGTCGGACAGTTTGTCCCTGTGAGACCTTCAGATCGACACCCTTGGTTTGATTTTACGACTTGCGTAGTTCAAGAAATGTTGGATTATTTGATTTCTGCAAAAATGACAAGTTTTCGACGCCAAAACAAGAAAATCGGCTATATCTCACGGTAGAGAAAAGCTAGAAAGTTGCTTTAAAAAGGAAAAATATGAAGCTCAATGAGATCTTTCGAATGAATATAGTCATAACTGTATAGCAGCTGCCAAACGTTCAGAAATTGGGAATAACCACTCTGACCGGAAATCACGAATTTTTGAATCGGGATTGCGCGCAGGGTGTTAGAACGCTAAAAGAACTTATTTCTGAAAGTTTCATCAAATATCATCCTGGTTTACGCCGCCAAATAACAATATGTGTCCAAAAGGAATCACCACCTTAAGTGAGGAAGTGTTCACCGACCGCGGGCCATCTCCAGTTCCCGTCAAGGCAACAGAAGGTGCCCCACCGGTCTGTGTTGGGCCAACCTGACCCGTAGAATTCTCAGCCACACTTACTGAAACGGCCGGCTCAACATCAACAGACAGTAAATTAGAGTTATCTCGTCGGTGCCAAGCTTCTCTTCTGGCTTCACGTTCACGAAACGTCATATGTAGATCCGGCCAGGTTCGTTCGCGAGCAGCAGCAATAATGGATTTCTTCGTGGACTGATCGGCAATGGTGACCTTCAGCATACGGTAACGACCTGGGACAGTGGGTTTCGGACCATCACGCCAGACCCAGACCACCTTATCGCCGCTCACCTCAATTTTGGCCAGTTCAGATCGAACCAGTTCAATATCAGACTTATCCCGCTGTGGAGCAAGACCAAAAACGACAATATTGTCTTTCTTGATCTGCAGTTCCTCCATCTAACGATTGTCCTCAAAGACGGCCCTGAAAGCGGCCGTGGCAGCAGCCGAAGCAAATTCAGCGGCTATTTTACGAATATCGAGACTATCCATAAAAGAAAGAAATTTGGTTTCCAATAAAGCCAATCCAGCAGAAGTATTATCCAAAGACTGAGAGTTCGACCCTGCGGCAGCGGAAGCTGAGGGTGTGGACTCCTTCTGCTTAACCACCTCGACTTCAGCGCGCAAATCCATCAGATGGCGCCGTAAATTCGGCATTTCAGAGCGACAAGGATCACATAAATAAAGCAATGCATTCCGGCGACCCGGAGTTGTGTAAGAACGGGCAGCAGCAAGAGTGACTCCAGAGCAAGCATGTGCATGAAAGTTCCGGCTACAGCCATGGCATGAAATAAAGACATCAGCTTGTCCGAAAGCATTATTGCAGGAAGCACACAAATTGGAATTGGCGACAGACATGATGCACAGCAAAAAATTAATCAACCCTAAAAAATTAATCAACCCTGTATCGTATATATCCTAGCATTACGCCATCTGTCTAAGCCATATAGCCATATAAATTATATATATATATATATATATATATATATATATATATATATATATATATATATATATATATATATATATATATATATATATATATTTGGGATCGAGCGGAACTCCAAAAAACCGGAACCGGAACTGGCTTTAAAAAACCGAAACAGGAACCGGAACCGGAACCGGAACCAGCTCTTTATTTTTTCTTTTTTTTCTAACGTTTTGGACAACTTTTGCTCAATTTTTCGCTTTTTTTGTAGTGACTACAACATTGTAATAACGTTTGAATTCTATTTTATATAGTTATTTCAATACAAAAACATGACATTGCAATTTATTAAGAGAATTTTGTCTTATAGCATAGTTAAACTTTACTATAGCTTTAAGTTTTAATTACACACGGTATAAATAAGCTATATATATATTTATGTTATAATATTCGAGCACATTTTATATGAATAAGCGGCATCATATTTTTACATTATATATACGAATTTAATTTAATATATATAATATATATAATTTAATCGAATGCAAATTGACTTAAAGGAGATTTACTGGCAAATAATATTTAATTTCTTACTTGGTTAAGCTGACTTTTAAATCAAGCTAAATAAGTGGACAGAAATTGATTCCACGAAATTTTTGCGAGCACCAACAACTGCTCCTTCTACAAAATAAGTCATAAACATGTTTAGTTTTTAGCTGGCTCGCTAATTGATAATTTCTAGTCATAATCAAAAAGTTTATTTAACTTAACTAGAGCCTCAAGAAAAGTTGCAGCATTTTCAAATCACAAAATAAAAAATTGTCGCAAAAAAATTATGCCGCCATTGACATTTTTAGAGAATGAGAGATATCTGTTACAATTCTAGTTTACTTTTATTCTCTCTGTGCTCAAGACAAAATTAAAATAAATATTCTGAAAATTACAAATCTTGAACAAATTTCGTAATGTAATATTTTATCTAGCTGTATTTGGCTATGAACTTAGGTATAAACATCAGCTACAGAAGCTAAACTTGTTTAGAACATCGGCTTTTAATTCCTTAGCTTGCTATTAAAACTTAGTATATATAATTACTTTGTTATTGGAGTTTTCTGAGTAAAATGCAAATGGGTTCTGCATGATTGCAATACATATATAAATTTTCATCTATTAATCATATAAGCCAAACGTTTTTCACAGGTTTCACAGAAAGTTGAATTAAACAATTTCTCCAAGTTGAATTAAACGAAATTTCTCCTTTTTGGCTAGCTTCATCTGGCTTTTGAAATCTTAAATGAGGTTTCTTCAAAATATTTTTAAAAACCCTTGCTAATTGTTCCATCCGTAATTTTTTAATATATAATGCTCGCGATCTCCGTAATAAATTAATTACTAAACAACCATGCAATAAACTTAGTCCATGCTATTCAAACAATGAAAACGATCAAATTTAAGCTTAAACTGACATTTAATCATACAACAGTGCACTGTATAATTCTGAGATAGCGTAGGTCTACGCCAACGCTTCAATGATTTCATAGCATTAGGTATCTTCTACCAATACTTAAATTTAAACGTGTCGGCGGACTAGTGCTATCTATTAATCTTATTTTATATATATATATATATATATATATATATATATATATATATATATATATATATATATATAACGTATTTTTATTTTATAATGTATTAATATTCATAACAACGATACATTAGACATTATTATTATAAATTCTAAACATTCTAGTAATGAAATAGCGCCGCAGGAGAAAATTTTTGAATAAATCATATTCTGGTTAGAAAAGAATCGAAGTTTTTCAAAACGTTTAACAAAAATTTTGAAAGTTTTAATAATATTTTGCTTTCAATAATAGGCTAAAATTGGTTCCGGTTCCGGTACGTTTTCAAAACCGGAACCGGAACCAAAAAGTACCGGAACCGGAACCGGAATTCCGGTCGATCCCTAATATATATTATATATATATAAAATCAATCAAAAATCTGGCTCAGTAAGCCATGACAACAGTGGTCCAGTAAATAATTTCAGCCATAAACATTTTTTGCTTTTAGCCATAAACATTTACTATAGATCAGTGGCGGATCCAGGGGGGGGCCCGGCGGGTGAAAATTAAGCATAATTTTAATAAATTTCACAAATTTTTAAAAAATTTCGCCTGCGGCGCACTTAACTTTTGTGCTGCTTTATTACGTACTTCTGTGACAGAACTTCTGTCTCTTAAAGTGTCTTCTATTTTGTTTCCTTTCCTGTTTTGTAAGTATATAATCAATTGTACTCAACGTTTCTTCAGTTTATTTTATGACTATATATATATATATATATATATATATATATATATATATACATATATATATATATATATATGTATATATATATATATGTGTGTGTGTGTGTGGTAGCAAGATAGTAAAATTGGCAAGATAGTTATCTTGCTAAGACTTTGGCAAGATAGTAATCTTCCTAGATTTAGCAAGATAGTCATTTCACCAGTTTCCGTATGAAAGGTGTTTTCAATTTGGAAACAAAGAAAGTCATTAGTGTACCTCGTTGCTGAGTATAATGCAAGGGGGAACTTTCAAAAAATTAAAAACTGACCATTGTGCTCCGTATTGTTTCTGATTCTGAAACAATATTTTTAATAGAAAATGCATGGAAATTGCATTGTTGCGATGAGATTGTAGTAACAAATATTACATACGTCATGATTATAAAAATTGAAATGAAACTGAAAGCGTCTTTAAAAGACCCAAAAGATTAAACGTATATGTGCATATAAAACTATATAATTTGTGTGATTGGTCTTGTCGGCAAAATAGTTATTAATTTTTGAATTTTTCTTCACAGTTAACTTTGAAATAATACATTATTTATTTTTCCATTTAATTTCTAACTTTAGCATAATCCATTACCAATATTATTCCAACAGTGATGCAGAGCACAATGGTTAGTTTTAAATTTTTGCGAAAGTCCCCCTCTTGTATTAAACTCACTGAACTGCATAAAACAGATAATTAATGACTGTCTTTGTTTCCAAATTGAAAATACCTTTCATATTGAAACTGGTAAGATGGCTATCTTGCTAAATTCTAGTAAGATTACTATCTTACCAACAATTTTGGCAAGATAGTAATCTTGCTAAATTTCGTGGCAAGATAACTATTATCTTGCTAAAATTTTAGCAAGATAACTATCTTGCCAAAGTCTTAGCAAGATCTTGCCAATTTGGCTATCTTGCTACGACATATATACCGGCATGGCGGCATATATATATATATTGTATCTATCTATCTATCTATCTATCTATCTATCTATATATATATATATATATATATATATATATATATATATATATATATATATATATATATATATATATAAAAATTTTATTTTGCTTTCATTACGTACATATATAAATGGGCAATGCAAGATTGATAGTTGGCAGCTTCTGAAAGTGTTCTGGAATAAATCGTGGAAGTGAAAAATTCAGAAAAGCATCCAATTCCCGTTTTCGTTTTCTACTGATCGATTATACAACACAATAACTCATCTCATCTTAACTAAATAAACATTTGAATTGCTGAATTTTCCACGATTTCAAAAAATTCTTCAACAGAGCCCCCCAGGCCCCCCGTGTGCTTCTTGTGTATATAAATTCTCCATGCTTTGTTTCACTCACGGGATAGGTATAGTCATACATTAACACGGGGTCCGATTCTGGGGGGCATAGTTTCCTTTGGGGGAGGGGGTTGGGGGGGGTCTCCCCCCAAAATTTTTGACCAAATTTACCCCCCCCAGATTTTTTGACTTACCCTCCCCCAACTTTTGGCTACCCCCCCCCCCCGAACCACCCCCCCCCAACGATTTTTGGACCCAAAAAGTTAGCTAAATTTGGTCGAAAAATGGTCATTTTTTGAAAAATTTTTCGAAAATTTTGACCTAAAATCGCTTTAAAACGGTGCAAAACCACCTAAAACGTTAAGAACAATCCTTATTTTGATGAAAAAAGGGCTAAATTACAGAAAATTTTGCATTTTTTGGCCATTTTTCGAAATTTCTGAGGTCCGAATTCTGGGGGGGCGGGGTTGGGGGGGGGTACCCCCATCACATTTTGGAGGTCAGCCAAGATTTACCCCCCCCCCCAGACCCAAAGTTCCAGGGAAACAGCAATACGTAACTGAACGAAGCA
>JASAND010015774.1:0-87505 GCA_030248195.1 Trissonchulus latispiculum
TTTGACCCCACCTGACCCCCGACCCGCAGGCCCTGGGGGTCGGGGGGTCCTCCACCGACCTCAGCAGTATGCTCATCGTTTTCAGCGACCCCGATTTACTATATATGGGTACCACCCCAAGGCGGAAAAACGCCATTTTTAGTGACTTTTAGACCATTTCTAGTAAAAGTTGGACTTAGAAACTTTTCGCCAAAACAGGTGAAAAAATGCAAAGTTTGGGCCTATCTCCTGAAAGCTACAGAGCGAAATTAAAAAATCCCCCTCGTTACTTTGTGTGCATTGGCCGAAATATTCAAATAAAATAAACCAAACCGATCTAGCTGCTAGCCTGTGAAAAAAAGTCCACCACAACCGAAGTGCCAAAATAGCGAAAGTCCGACTTTGGGGCCTTGGCACAGAGCCAAAATTGGCCAGGTGCCAAAATGACCAAAAAAAGGTAGCATGGGGGGATACTGTCTACCAACATATAACAGTAGTACTGGACCAAAATGCCCACAACGTTCCAACACTTCGCTAGAAAATGCACTTCCGAAAAGCGTTATTCACCTAGAAAAAAAAGCAAACGCAAACTAACTGTTGCCAAGTGCAAAAATTTGAAGTTTCGAATTCGAACCAAAAGTATGGTGATACTTGTAGTACTACTCGAGTACTTTACGATGGTAACATTTTTACCCCTCCCGGACCTCTAATTAGCTGGCTCCAGGCCAACACGGTCTCCAGGGGGCCGCGCAAACGCCTTTACACCCATATTATGTAGGGGCGCTATCGCGCCCCTACATAAAAACCGTTATTATACGTACTTTTTACGGTCCGACGGATTGCACGCTTGAAAAGCTCCTCGGTCCCAGAAAAGGTCAGCTTTCACACCAGAGATCTCACTAAAATCGAGTCAACCATAATGTTGCACAAGAATGCTCGACGTGCTAACAAATGCAATGCACTTGTAAATACATGCTAATTACAACGTGGCACTCTTCCTAGTTTCATTAGGGAACATCGCTTGCACAATAAAGGCCATGCCCTCAAAGTTACGTAAGCACTCAGTTTCAGTAGACAAGTCTGCACTCATTCATACCGGATATTAAAACAAGACTTCGTTGTTAATATTGATTCTGAACTGTGCCTGCTTATAGCTTCCACACGCAAGTGTAACTGGCGAAATTCTTTGTTGTGCTCAGTTTGTAGGTCATAGCAAAACTAGGCAATTCATGTTTTCAGAAAAGAAACCAGGAGAATAACGCTTGCCACACTGTTTACATAAGAACTCCCCAAGATTTCACTGCAAGTCCACAAATTTTCCCTGCAAATCAATATATATTTCTTTAGCTAAGGGAGTTCCAATTTCCGATCAAAAATCTTTCAATCCAGCGGGTGTTTACCAGACAGCAGGATTGTTTCTGTTAACTATTCCTCCTATATATACCGATATCATAAAAATTTAATTCACACCGCATAATGACCAAAACGCTACCTACCTTGAAAATTTGTAGTAGTCGCCAACGAAAATTCTAATCCTCCGATCTTCACTCTAGAAAAGTAGACATGGGCCTATACTACACAATAGTGAATAGCGCAATACAGCCAGAGCACAAATAAAAATGGCTCAACACCACAACAAACAATTAAACCGACGAAGGACTGCATAAGGGTTAAGTGAAAGCGCGACCTCGATTAGGACTGAGGTTAAATAAATGGAATTTCGTATTTGCTATCTATTTTGCAGAGTTGGGAGTCTCGGTCTAGCCCAAAAGCCGAGAAGTGGTCAGTCGCGGTCCCGGTCTCGCTCACCAAAAAGTTTCGGTTTTGGACCAGAAATTCTTCAGACATCAAATTTCAGCGAAAATCTTAAATCAGTGTTATGAAACTAACTAACCAGGTGCGGAAACTGTATGTTTGTGTGTCACACTCCCTAAAATCTCAAAAACTGCAAGAAACTAATTTTACGCATAAAATTGCTAATCTCAGTCTCGGCCTCGCCCAAAAGCCGAGACTTGGCCAGTCTCGGCCTCGGCACCCTGGTCACGGTGAAATCTCGGTCTCGTCCAAGTGCCCAAACCAGCTATTTTGAAGCGAAAATATGCTAAATTATTTGCGGTGGAGTCACTGAATATTATCAAAACAACAACAATGCGAATTTGCCGTAAGTTGTTGCAAAATTTTAATTTTCCATTTAGTCTCACCACGATTTTAGGCAAAAAGACTACACGATCCCGAGGCTTATTCGTACTGAAGTCGGTTGCCATTCCTAACATCGGAAACTTCGTTCTCACAATTCAAGGAGTTCCCAAATATGTCGACCTCCCAAAAAACTCAAAGCGATTTCAAAATCTTAGTTTTCCGTCAATTTTTGAAAAAATCTTTTCTGTGCGACGCCGGAATTTCCTACTTCTGGTATTTTTGTGCATAAGCACACTTGAATATGTACCTAATGCAATACTCAAATTTTAGCTTCCACCAGTCACACAATGTCCTAAAAGAGCTAAAAAGCTGACATTCCAAACTTTAAACAGAGAAAATTTCTAACTTTTACCTGCCTACATCTTGTTAATGTTCTCATTCTTAGCTACGTAATTAGATGGCTGCTTTGTTGCTATTATTGCTTTTACCTTATGGTGTACGCACGACACTATAACTGCTTGTCGCTTACAGTCTCAGTTTGTGTGACGTGCAATTCACAATAAGAGTAAAAGCGCTTATAGCGGCCTTGATCTAATCAGCAAACTGTGGACGGAAAATTTGATTTGGGATTATACTTAACTTATCATTACTAAAAATTCTTAATAAGTATGATAATATAATCATTTATAACAATTATATATTATGTTCTGGGTTTATTTTGGGCAAACATAAGTGGGGGGAGGTCCAAAACTGGGGAGTGGGGGAATAAATTGACCAAAATGCTAAAAATGCTGTATAAATAGCCTGTTTTCCACATATGCTTAAAGTGTTCAAAAATCAAGTTTTAGCACCAAAAAAGGCGATTTTTGATCAAAAATTTGCCAAATTTCTGGGCACCTGGGTGGGAAGCCTAAAAACGTGGGTGTGGGGCCGAGTGGGGGGAGGTGCTCGAGTGGGGGGGACCCCCTCGCCCCCCAGTCAAGTAAACCCGTTGTTTACCTGATACAGAGTAAAATCTCCAATTATTTTCTTCGTAGATGATAAATGCTGCTCATCAAAAAATTCCTTTACACATTCTTCAAACAGTTCAACGCCAATAACACTGTATCCTTTGTCATAAAACCTAAAGAAAACCATGACAGTCATAAAATAGCACCCCAGAATCTGAGCTGTAGCGCAGATATGACTGAGTGACCTGGGCTTATTCTAGAGATTTTTCATGGGTTGAGTCTTCTTGGGGGCCCAAAAGTCCGACGAGGGGCATAGAATTTGGGGGGATTTTCTGAAAATAAGCTAAAAAATATATATCGCTAGTTTTCTAGCACACTTGTAAAAGTTGATTTTTATCGCAAAAAAGGCAGATTTAACCGTCAAAAAGGAAAACAAGTAAATTGAGTAAAAGTCTACGGCGAAGTCGGAAAATTTTTAGAAATTTGGCCTTCTGAGTGAAATTTTCAGGGCTAAATTTGGTACCAAAAGGGGCACCCTGCTCTGGTTTCTGGGGAGGTCTTCTTCGGTTCTTCTGCGAAGATCGGCGAAGGAAAAGTCACTGTAACGGCCTATCCCTAAACCTACGACGGAATCGTCACGTCGACCAAAAAATAGCTGTTTACGATTGCTGTGACAAATCTTATTGCTGCCAAAGTTGTGGGTAGGTTTGCTCCTATTTCTATCTCCCTTGAATATGCAATATAATCTCTAACATACCTAACAATCTCTACACATATCATAACTATGGGAGGGTTGCAGCATGTCATGAGCAGATACAGCCTAACTGCGAATCTATCTAGAGAAGGTACTTGGCTTATTTTAAGGCCAAAATTTATGGGGGGGGGGCGATATGGGGGGCTCAAAGATGCCCCATCGATGGGGGCATGGGCGCACCCGACAGGTTTTGGGGGTTCCGTCCGACACTGACACTCCCCTTTTGTCCGACCTCCTCCGGCAGTTTTTGTGGGAGAAGGCACAAATTGAGCTATTTTCAGTGCATAAAACTAAAAACATATAAAACCTTTTCTCGTCTGCGACGCCATTATATCTCAATTTTTAAAGTTTTCGCCGTTTCTGGCGCTTTTCTATCTTGCTTTTAAAAAATTTCGTGTCTGCAACTCCATTTTCTTTCAAGTTTTAAATTTATTCGTCTGCGGCGCTTTTGTAGCTTAAGTTTTTGATTTTTGGTAAAGGCGGCACCATTCTATCTCGATTTTTAAAATTTTTCGCAACGGCCGCGCTTTTCTGGCTCAAGTTTTTAAATTCGTTGCGACCGCAGAGCTTTTATTCAAATGGTTTCCATTACAAATTTTTCCATAATGTCAAGTCAACCTTTATTAAATTCTTTTTAAAGGTTTACTAAATTCTTTGTAAAGGTGTCCATTACGGATTACTTCATAATTTCAAAAATTTCTCAACTCCAGACCCCAAACCCCTCGAGTGGGCTATATAAGGACTATTCGCAAATTTCGTCACTTGTGCTGCAGCAACATTGTTAAAAATTGTTGCCGCCACACAACCCAAACGTAAGCGTGTTTGCCGGCAGCAACGATTGTTTCGGCTCGACCCCTCTCCCTTTTAAACTCCTGGGTGTGCCCAGGGGGGAATATTTTTGAAAAAATTTTGCGACTTTTGCAAAAAAAAATTTAAAAATTTAATATGTAAAAACAGCCAACAATCGCTAAAAATGACTAATTACACGTGTTTTTAAACCCGTGGCTGGCGGCTCTCAGCTATCGGGCGCGATGGCTACTGCGATGCCATTGCTGCTTTTATGCGACAGGCTCAAAACAATTCTCTTCTTATAATGAAAACTTCAACCGTCAAAAGCTATCAAAAAGAAAATATATGTTCGTATGTTCACTATGCCGGCATAAAAGGGGCAATTGACAATTGGCGTTGACAATTGAGCCTTCCCTCTCCTAAGGTAGTTTCACGCCCAGATAGGAAGACCCAACCGAACCCGTTACAGTGATCACTGATCAGCCTTACTAAGTAACAGGTCACTAAAGACGGGAGCAGTAAACTGTCATCGATGTGTATATAGTATACTAAAAACAAGGTATATATATATTAATCTTTTCATGGTTTTGAGTTGCGTTGCGGCCTTTTGCTTAGGGAGGATTTTAGGAAAGGTAAGACAAAGAGAAAGATAATGGAAGTAGCCAACCGTTAAAAAAGGTAAAGACAAAGGTTTACCCCAGGAGATATCTCCGTTCTGCCACAGGACATGGGGTGCCGGTGCTCATCCCCGGATTCTCAGCCGTAGAGCCAGGAGTGTCACCTCAAATGATGACTGCGTCCGTGGAAGGGGGGCCGGCCCTTCTACAGACTCCTGTTACCTTCCCACCGCAGTGGTACCCATTTACCGATCAGTTAAGGATGGATAGCTGGGTTGGCTAGAGTCGGGAAAGTTTTGTGGCTTCAGGGGATCGAACCACCGACCGTAACATCGGAAGTTCTGACCAGCGCCTTATACCACTCGGCCATCCCGACTCAATTGGTCCCGTGGTGTAGTGGTTAGCATGTCTGCTCCGGAGTCAGAAGGGCCGTGGTTCGATCCCCGGCGGGACCAATTCTTTACTTTCAATGGTGAGTGAAAAGCTGAACCTCCCTCTTCCCTTCTCTCTTCTAGGTCCTGGTTTCGTGGGTACGAGGGTGCCTGACGCCTCCCGTTCGGGCTTGTCCTTGGTTTCTTCCTGATCCGCCAGCCATGGTAGAAGCGCTACATGTGGTTGTGGTTGTTCTCGTGGTTCTCGTGAGAACAACCGTGGTTGTTCTCAAATCTGAAAACTTCGGGAATGGTCATTGGAATCTGCAGGAAGGATGGAAACAACCAAATCAGGTAAGCCTTCCCGCTATCCGGTGACAAGATACATAGGGGTCCGAGCGTTAAAGGAGGTCAGCCATGCGGTCTGAACTGTCGCAAGACGTCGGAATTTAGACTCCCGTTCTGCACTGTCATGGTTCCGCTCAGCTTGCCTGTACACACTCAAATGTACAGGGGGTGGCTCTCCGAATTAGGCTTATTACATTTACACTTTTCTGTAAATGTCTCCTTTGTGGGGCCTCGCGAAAGCTCACCGGCTAGCGGGCGGGAAGTAACCATACCTACCTACCTACCAAGGTGTTTTTAAGCTAAAACAGTTTCGTTAAAATTCGGAAGAAGCCGGAAAATATTTTGAAAATTTATGATAGAAATGGTGAAATGTGGCAATTTTTTGGGTTGCGTATACATGTATGGGGGAGGTCAGAATTTATGGGGCGTGCCTCAAATGGGGGGGACGTGCCTACACACAAACCTAACAGTATATATCTGGCCTTATTCTACTACAGGGAGGCCGTAAATGCCCCCCC
Organism: Trissonchulus latispiculum; assembly: GCA_030248195.1. Taxonomy (NCBI): domain Eukaryota; kingdom Metazoa; phylum Nematoda; class Enoplea; order Enoplida; family Ironidae; genus Trissonchulus; species Trissonchulus latispiculum. Next base: position 6,466 of record JASAND010015774.1, read on the forward strand.
CCAAGAAACTCACCCCCCCCCCCCGCTCTGAACTCTGACATGTCGCCAGTCGGCACCGTTTTAATATCTCAAGCAAACTTTCAAAAACTACTTCCCGGCTTCGTCAGACATTGTTTACTTAACACTAAATTTGCTAATTTTCACCAGCCCCAAACATCTTGCTGCCTCCGCCCCGCTGCACAAAAGTGATTAGTTGATTAGTGTAGCAGTTTTTCCAGGAAAAAATTTGCTACAGTCCACCGTTCTTTGGACTCTGCTATCATATTATCGTAGCTGTAGAAGTGTTTTAATATACTAATACCAAGAACTGATTAATTAATGCTTACTTCATTAGAACGTTCAAAGCGTTTCAAAATGGCAAATTATTGTCGTAGTCCATTCGCAGCTTTAGTTATCCTTCCAAAACTACTACACTAATCAGTAATCAACTAATCACCAATCAATCCACTACTCACTACTACAACGGGTTCTGAGGGAAGGGACTCAAAACGAAGTGCCTGGAATAAACTCAGCAAGTAAGGAACACGACATACCCTAATGTGCAACCATGGGCGTATCCAAGGGAGGGGTTCTGGGGGTTGAAACCCCCTCCTTTTGGGTTAAATTTTATCAAAACTCCATTACAAAAGCTGCAATTTTTTGTCAAAACCCCATTCTTTTCAATAAATTTTAGGCAAAACCCCCTCCTTTTCAAAATCCTGGATACGCCCCTGTGTGCAACTAGTGTTGATGCTTGAAAACATATATACATTACATTATATAATTAAAATACCATTTCATATCAACTGTTTTGCCACACCAAGGAACAAATACCACGGAACCAGACTCCAACTTCTGGTTAATGTATTGGTCATAATATTCGAGCAAGAACCTTAAAATACATTAGAATATATACAGTACCCTGCACGAGAATGGTAACAGTTGACGGAATCGTCAAGTTGACGATTTTCGTAAACAGTTCACCCTTTTCGCAAATGTTTACGAATGTTGCAATTCAGACATGAAGTATCGTCAACTGTTACCCTTCACGTGCAGGGTACTGTACATACATCAAGCTTGTGCTTGCCAGGGGCGGTTCCATGTGGTTTCAAAGGAACGGTTTCAATGGACGGTTTGAAAGGTAGAGAAAGGGGACGAATTTCGATGGCTCTGCAAGTCTAAATTTACGAAAAATTTGCACCGTTTCAGAGCTCGAACCCGTTAAAAAATCATGTATCCGCCAGTATATGTGCATAATCAAGTGTCACTCAATATCCGGATAACATCCGATTTGAGGGAAATTTACGGAACAGATGAAGTAATGAAAAACTAGTGGGAAAAATGCCCTAAACGGGCATGCAATGGCTAGAATAGGGAAAGAAGGAAGGGCGGAAAAATGCCAATATATACGTATATATACTTGTCAGTCGGCGCTGAAAATGGTAAGAAACTAGATTCAGCGCCGAATAGGGAAAGCACTCGGCGCTGAAAATTATAGAAACTAGACTAGTGGGAAAAATGCCCTAAACGGGCATGCAATGGCTAGAATAGGGAAAGAAGGAAGGGCGGAAAAATGCCAATATATACGTATATATACTTGTCAGTCGGCGCTGAAAATGGTAAGAAACTAGATTCAGCGCCGAATAGGGAAAGCAGTCGGCGCTGAAAATTATAGAAACTAGATTCAGCGCCGAATAGGGAATGCAGTCGGCGATGAAAAGGATAGGTGTACTAGATTCAGCGCCGAATAGGGAAGGCGAGTCGGCGCTGAAAATTATAGAAACTAGATTCAGCGCCGAATAGGGAATGCAGTCGCGTAGCGTGGAACAGGCACTTCCTCCGTCCATCCTATTCGCGTGAATTGCGATATATCCAGCTGAACGGTTCATTTTTCTGACAATGTTACCTTCGATACGGTAATCTCATTAACTGTGAATGGGTTTTATGCTCGTGAATTACAATATGTTGATATGAGCGCCTGCTTTCGCGTACAATTTTATCTCAGAGCAAACTTGAAACTGTTCCTGGGTTGTCTACTTTTAGACTTAGTTGATTACTGATTAGTGTAGTAGTTTTGGAAGGATAACTAAAGCTGCGAATGGACTACGACAATAATTTGCCATTTTGAAACGCTTTGAACGTTCTAATGAAGTAAGCATTAATTAATCAGTTCTTGGTATTAGTATATTAAAACACTTCTACAGCTACGATAATATGATAGCAGAGTCCAAAGAACGGTGGACTGTAGCAAATTTTTTCCTGGAAAAACTGCTACACTAATCAGCTAATCACTTTTGTGCAGCGGGGCGGAGGCAGCAAGATGTTTGGGGCTGGTGAAAATTAGCAAATTTAGTGTTAAGTAAACAATGTCTGACGAAGCCGGGAAGTACGTAGTTTTTGAAAGTTTGCTTGAGATATTAAAACGGTGCCGACTGGCGACATGTCAGAGTTCAGAGCGGGGGGGTGAGTTTTTGGGGGGGGGCATTTACGGCCTCTCTGTAGTAGAATAAGGCCAGATATATACTGTTAGGTTTGTGTGTAGGCACGTCCCCCCATTTGAGGCACGCCCCATAAATTCTGACCTCCCCCATACATGTATACGCAACCCAAAAAATTGCCACATTTCACCATTTCTATCATAAATTTTCAAAATATTTTCCGGCTTCTTCCGAATTTTAACGAAACTATTTTAGCTTAAAAACACCTTGGTAGGTAGGTAGGTATAGTTACTTCCCGCCCGCTAGCCGGTGAGCTTTCGCGAGGCCCCACAAAGGAGACATTTACAGAAAAGTGTAAATGTAATAAGCCTAATTCGGAGAGACACCCCCTGTACATTTGAGTGTGTACAGGCAAGCTGAGCGGAACCATGACAGTGCAGAACGGGAGTCTAAATTCCGACGTCTTGCGACAGTTCAGACCGCATGGCTGACCTCCTTTAACGCTCGGACCCCTATGTATCTTGTCACCGGATAGCGGGAAGGCTTACCTGATTTGGTTGTTTCCATCCTTCCTGCAGATTCCAATGACCATTCCCGAAGTTTTCAGATTTGAGAACAACCACGGTTGTTCTTACGAGAACCACGAGAACAACCACACACAACCACATGTAGCGCTTCTACCATGGCTGGCGGATCAGGAAGAAACCAAGGACAAGCCCGAACGGGAGGCGTCAGGCACCCTCGTACCCACGAAACCAGGACCTAGAAGAGAGAAGGGAAGAGGGAGGTTCAGCTTTTCACTCACCATCGAAAGTAAAGAATTGGTCCCGCCGGGGATCGAACCACGGCCCTTCTGACTCCGGAGCAGACATGCTAACCACTACACCACGGGACCAATTGAGTCGGGATGGCCGAGTGGTATAAGGCGCTGGTCAGAACTTCCGATGTTACGGTCGGTGGTTCGATCCCCTGAAGCCACAAAACTTTCCCGACTCTAGCCAACCCAGTTATCCATCCTTAACTGATCGGTAAATGGGTACCACTACGGTGGGAAGGTAACAGGAGTCTGTAGAAGGGCCGGCCCCCCTTCCACGGACGCAGTCATCATTTGAGGTGACACTCCTGGCTCTACGGCTGAGAATCCGGGGATGAGCACCGGCACCCCATGTCCTGTGGCAGGACGGAGATATCTCCTGGGGTAAACCTTTGTCTTTACCTTTTTTTTACGGTTGGCTACTTCCATTATCTTTCTCTTTGTCTTACCTTTCCTAAAATCCTCCCTAAGCAAAAGGCCGCAACGCAACTCAAAACCATGAAAAGATTAATATATATATATACCTTGTTTTTAGTATACTATATACACATCGATGACAGTTTACTGCTCCCGTCTTTAGTGACCTGTTACTTAGTAAGGCTGATCAGTGATCACTGTAACGGGTGCGGTTGGGTCTTCCTATCTGGGCGTGAAACTACCTTAGGAGAGGGAAGGCTCAATTGTCAACGCCAATTGTCAATTGCCCCTTTTATGCCGGCATAGTGAACATACGAACATATATTTTCTTTTTGATAGCTTTTGACGGTTGAAGTTTTCATTATAAGAAGAGAATTGTTTTGAGCCTGTCGCATAAAAGCAGCAATGGCATCGCAGTAGCCGATAGCTGAGAGCCGCCAGCCACGGGTTTAAAAACACTTGAAATTAGTCATTTTTAGCGATTGTTGGCTGTTTTTACATATTAAATTTTTAAATTTTTTTTTGCAAAAGTCGCAAAATTTTTTCAAAAATATTTCCCCCTGGGCACACCCAGGAGTTTAAAAGGGAGAGGGGTCGAGCCGAAACAATCGTTGCTGCCGGCAAACACGCTTACGTTTGGGTTGTGTGGCGGCAACAATTTTTAACAATGTTGCTGCAGCACAAGTGACGAAATTTGCGAATAGTCCTTATATAGCCCACTCGAGGGGTTTGGGGTCTGGAGTTGAGAAATTTTTGAAATTATGAAGTATATAATCCGTAATGGACACCTTTACAAAGAATTTAGTAAAAGTTAAGAAATTTTTGAAATATTGAGAAAATTCATAATGGAAACCTTTAAAAAGAATTTAATAAAAGTTGACTTGACATTATGGAAAAAATTTGTAATGGAAACCATTTGAATAAAAAGCTCTGCGGTCGCAACGAATTTAAAAACTTGAGCCAGAAAAGCGCGGCCGTTGCGAAAAATTTTAAAAATCGAGATAGAATGGTGCCGCCTGTACCAAAAATAAAAAACTTAAGCTACAAAAGCGCCGCAGACGAAAAAATTTAAAACTTGAAAGAAAATGGAGTTGCAGACACGAAATTTTTTAAAAGCAAGATAGAAAAGCGCCAGAAACGGCGAAAACTTTAAAAATTGAGATATAATGGCGTCGCAGACGAGAAAAGGTTTTATATGTTTTTAGTTTTATGCACTGAAAATAGCTCAATTTGTGCCGTTCTCCCACAAAAACTGCCGGAGGAGGTCGGACAAAAGGGGGGTGTCAGTGTCGGACGGAACCCCCAAAACCTGTCGGGTGCGCCCATGCCCCCATCGATGGGGCATCTTTGAGCCCCCCATATCGCCCCCCCCCATAAATTTTGGCCTTAAAATAAGCCAAGTACCTTCTCTAGATAGATTCGCAGTTAGGCTGTATCTGCTCATGACATGCTGCAACCCTCCCATAGTTATGATATGTGTAGAGATTGTTAGGTATGTTAGAGATTATATTGCATATTCAAGGGAGATAGAAATAGGAGCAAACCTACCCACAACTTTGGCAGCAATAAGATTTGTCACAGCAATCGTAAACAGCTATTTTTTGGTCGACGTGACGATTCCGTCGTAGCTTTAGGGATAGGCCGTTACAGTGACTTTTCCTTCGCCGATCTTCGCAGAAGAACCGAAGAAGACCTCCCCCAAAACCAGAGCAGGGTGCCCCTTTTGGTACCAAATTTAGCCCTGAAAATTTCACTCAGAAGGCCAAATTTCTAAAAATTTTCCGACTTCGCCGTAGACTTTTACTCAATTTACTTGTTTGCCTTTTTGACGGTTAAATCTGCCTTTTTTTGCGATAAAAATCAACTTTTACAAGTGTGCTAGAAAACTAGCGATATTTTTTAGCTTATTTTCAGAAAATCCCCCCAAATTCTATGCCCCTCGTCGGACTTTTGGGCCCCCAAGAAGACTCAACCCATGAAAAATCTCTAGAATAAGCCCAGGTCACTCAGTCATATCTGCGCTACAGCTCAGATTCTGGGGTGCTATTTTATGACTGTCATGGTTTTCTTTAGGTTTTATGACAAAGGATACAGTGTTATTGGCGTTGAACTGTTTGAAGAATGTGTAAAGGAATTTTTTGATGAGCAGCATTTATCATCTACGAAGAAAATAATTGGAGATTTTACTCTGTATCAGGTAAACAACGGGTTTACTTGACTGGGGGGCGAGGGGGTCCCCCCCCACTCGAGCACCTCCCCCCACTCGGCCCCACACCCACGTTTTTGGGCTTCCCACCCAGGTGCCCAGAAATTTGGCAAATTTTTGATCAAAAATCGCCTTTTTTGGTTCTAAAACTTGATTTTTGGACACTTTAAGCATATGTGGAAAACAGGCTATTTATACAGCATTTTTAGCATTTTGGTCAATTTTATTCCCCCACTCCCCAGTTTTCGACCTCCCCCCACTTATGTTTGCCCAAAATAAACCCAGAACATAATATATAATTGTTATAAATGATTATATTATCATACTTATTAAGAATTTTTAGTAATGATAAGTTAAGTATAATCCCAAATCAAATTTTCCGTCCACAGTTTGCTGATTAGATCGAGGCCGCTATAAGCGCTTTTACTCTTATTGTGAATTGCACGTCACACAAACTGAGACTGTAAGCGACAAGCAGTTATAGTGTCGTGCGTACACCATAAGGTAAAAGCAATAATAGCAACAAAGCAGCCATCTAATTACGTAGCTAAGAATGAGAACATTAACAAGATGTAGGCAGGTAAAAGTTAGAAATTTTCTCTGTTTAAAGTTTGGAATGTCAACTTTTTAGCTCTTTTAGGACATTGTGTGACTGGTGGAAGCTAAAATTTGAGTATTGCATTAGGTACATATTCAAGTGTGCTTATGCACAAAAATACCAGAAGTAGGAAATTCCGGCGTCGCACAGAAAAGATTTTTTCAAAAATTGACGGAAAACTAAGATTTTGAAATCGCTTTGAGTTTTTTGGGAGGTCGACATAATTTGGGAACTCCTTGAATTGTGAGAACGAAGTTTCCGATGTTAGGAATGGCAACCGACTTCAGTACGAATAAGCCTCGGGATCGTGTAGTCTTTTTGCCTAAAATCGTGGTGAGACTAAATGGAAAATTAAAATTTTGCAACAATTTACGGCAAATTCGCATTGTTGTTGTTTTGATAATATTCAGTGACTCCACCGCAAATAATTTAGCATATTTTCGCTTCAAAATAGCTGGTTTGGGCACTTGGACGAGACCGAGATTTCACCGTGACCAGGGTGCCGAGGCCGAGACTGGCCAAGTCTCGGCTTTTGGGCGAGGCCGAGACTGAGATTAGCAATTTTATGCGTAAAATTAGTTTCTTGCAGTTTTTGAGATTTTGGGAGTGTGACACACAAACATACAGTTTCCGCACCTGGTTAGTTAGTTTCATAACACTGATTTAAGATTTTCGCTGAAATTTGATGTCTGAAGAATTTCCGGTCTCGGTCCAAAACCGAAACTTTTTGGTGAGCGAGACCGGGACCGCGACTGGCCACTTCTCGGCTTTTGGGCGAGACCGAGACTCCCAACTCTGCAAAATAGATAGCAAATACGAAATTCCATTTATTTAACCTCAGTCCTAATCGAGGTCGCGCTTTCACTTAACCCTTATGCAGTCCTTCGTCGGTTTAATTGTTTGTTGTGGTGTTGAGCCATTTTTATTTGTGCTCTGGCTGTATTGCGCTATTCACTATTGTGTAGTATAGGCCCATGTCTACTTTTCTAGAGTGAAGATCAGAGGATTAGAATTTTCGTTGGCGACTACTACAAATTTTCAAGGTAGGTAGCGTTTTGGTCATTATGCGGTGTGAATTAAATTTTTATGATATCGGTATATATAGGAGGAATAGTTAACAGAAACAATCCTGCTGTCTGGTAAACACCCGCTGGATTGAAAGATTTTTGATCGGAAATTGGAACTCCTTTAGCTAAAGAAATATATATTGATTTGCAGGGAAAATTTGTGGACTTGCAGTGAAATCTTGGGGAGTTCTTATGATAAACAGTGTGGCAAGCGTTATTCTCCTGGTTTCTTTTCTGAAAACATGAATTGCCTAGTTTTGCTATGACCTACAAACTGAGCACAACAAAGAATTTCGCCAGTTACACTTGCGTGTGGAAGCTATAAGCAGGCACAGTTCAGAATCAATATTAACAACAAAGTCTTGTTTTAATATCCGGTATGAATGAGTGCAAACTTGTCTACTGAAACTGAGTGCTTACGTAACTTTGAGGGCATGGCCTTTATTGTGCAAGCGATGTTCCCTAATGAAACTAGGAAGAGTGCCACGTTGTAATTAGCATGTATATATGTACAAGTGCATTGCATTTGTTAGCACGTCGAGCATTCTTGTGCAACATTATGGTTGACTCGATTTTAGTGAGATCTCTGGTGTGAAAGCTGACCTTTTCTGGGACCGAGGAGCTTTTCAAGCGTGCAATCCGTCGGACCGTAAAAAGTACGTATAATAACGGTTTTGTAAATGTATACTTTAAAGTACATAAGGTGGTGTGCTTAAATGTTAAACTGGAGATCTTGGAGATGAATCTAATCAGATTTGAGATGTAATACAATTGCTGACATGGAAACTTGGCGCCATTGGATTTCATGTAAAACTGTTGTAACTGTTACAGGTCGATACCCTGTACGTAAGGCATAATTATGATGAATGAACTTTTTAAATTCGTTGATTTAAATCCTGCATACCTGTGATGGTCATTGGTTTGTTGTGAGGGGGGCATCGTTGTTATGTTTGTACAATTGGGCAATGTCTCGTTATTTCGATGTTTTGGATACTTTCAGATATTTGGACCTGTTTTTGGAGTGCATTAAGCCCAAGGCTGTTGGCCTTCTTAGTCTTGTGGAATACGACCCGTCTAGATGGCCAGGTGAGAGTATTTTTATACATTGTAGTCGGCCTAATAGTTTACTGATTTTGTGGTAACATAATGGCAACTAGGAATCATTTGTGTAGAATGGCTTAGAAAACTGTCTCAGCTAGATAGATATCATCATCGAAGTAGTGAAATATCATAGGATAACATGACAAAATAACGAAATGTTCTCTTCAAATGTATAAACAAGAGTGCTATTATTTATGCTTTAAGCCTTAGGGACTTTTCAGGAAAGGGTAGAGTAGAGTGGAGTAGAGCAGAGTTAAAATTAACTCTTTTCATGAAAGCACAGAGTTAATTTTAACTCTGCGTGTTTCAACTCTCTTTAGCCCTGCAGGGTTAAAAGTTGTAGACTTAAAAGAGTTAAAAATTGCAGAGTTAAGATTAAGCCCATGGTTTCATGAATAGAGTTAACTTTAACTTTGCTTAACCTGCGTGTTTTGCCTGGTGTTAAATTTTAATAAAAATGCTCAGGAAGAGTTAAGCAGAGTTAAATTTAACCCTTTCGTGAAAAGGGTAGAGTTAAATTTAACTCCAAAAGTTTTTAACTCTGCACGCGATTCTTGAAAAGGGCAGAGTTAAAGCGAATTAATTTTAACTCTTTTTATGAATCCACGCGGAGTTAAAATTTTTAACTCTCTCTAACTCGCAGGGTTAAAATTAACTCTTTTAACTCATTCTTGAAAAGGATCGAGTTAATTTTAACTTTACTGTACCCTTTCTTGAAAAGGCCCTTAGAGTTTCATAATATCTTTGAAAAGGGCTAAATTTTTTGATTCCTTTATTTTTCAACAGATTTCTTTGTCTGACACAAAAATGTGAATCACAACGATAGAGGACGGTAAGAACAACACAACATCGTCCACAAAACAAACCAAATGAATGTGTGTGACAACTGTGCTCCAATTTTGGATAGTATAATTCGCAGACCTATTTTCGGAATCGTCGTGTTTACATGGAATTAAATTTGAAAAATGTCGTCAGGCTGAAACTGCTAGCCCTGAAATATTTTCATTAGAGGTCGTTTTGTTGCATATTTGCAAGAGACTGTGAGGACTAGTTTAGATTAGTTTTATACGGTTAAACATAAAGGTTCCTATTTCTTTATAATGCATGCATATTGCAGGTCCCCCTTTCAACGTTATTCAAGACGACGTGGTAGAATTTTATGGTAAGAAATCTATCATTTATGACAATATAAAGAATCGCTGCCCCCAAGTCCGTACCAAGAGTTTTTATCTATCCCATAGCTAAGGCAGAGGCCATCTGGCCTAAACATTTGTGGCAAAATCTCATTCAGATTTTATTATTTTAAGTGAAAATAGTAGCTTTTATTACTTTTTACTTTCTAAAAAATTCCTGGGCTGGCTGCGCCAGCTATATATATACTTACGCTCTCTGTCTGTACTTACTAATTCCCATTCAAGTTACGTACGACTTCTTCACAATAATGCGAACAACAACGCACTACCTAGAAATTAGCAAAATTAATTGCCCAAATTTTTTGGAAGATGACCTAAAAAATGTTGGTCGCTGAGGCCGTCTGGCCTAAAGGATTTTAGAAAGGAGAGGGTCCAAGGTGGAGCCTGAACGAAATTTTAGCATTTAAACGCATTTTATGTTGCAAAATGTTCGCGCTTTTTTTCTCAGAAATATTCCCGAGTGCTTAATTATTTCGAACCTTGCAAGGTTTGCTAAAAAAGTAATAAAAATTTTTATTTTTACACCTCGTGTCATCCCAAAAGGGGTTTGTCTCGACCACATAAATCCTCCCCCTGCGGCCTTGGCTGCCATATAAAGGCACCGCGCATAATTTATTTCCATATAGTTAACTATAACCTTTGATTTTTGTTCGTATATCTTTCACAAGAGTTGCGGCAGGTACCCTCTGTGTTTTTGCTTGCTTCTAAGACTAGAGCATACGTAGAGGGGCGGATCCAGGGGGGGGGGCGGGGGGGTGGCCGCCTCCCCCGTCGCGATTCGAAGGTAGGAAAAATTAAGGAGAGAAAGAGGAAAAAGGGCAAAAAACCAAAAAATTTCGCGCCTTCGGCGCGAATTTTCTACTTTTTCACCGCATATTTATTGTATTTGTGAAGAAAAAGCTTGAAATGCATCCGATTTTTCGGAAAAAATTACCATTTTTGCCTAAAAATGTCAAGAATTTTAAAAGATTTGTTCAGTTCTTCAGTATAGAAAGAATTAAAGATCCGAAGGCCGATTTTATTGCAAAAACAAAAAATTTCTTCTACTTCTGGGGGGCCCCCGCCCCCCACACCCCCTGCTGGAAAAGTTTTACCGCCCCCCCGTCACGAAATCCTGGATCCTCCAGTGCATACGTATATTTGAAATTTTGTGAGCTGGGCTTAATTTTTCTTGACTTTTGTGCCTTTGCTGAGAGGCGCACAACAACTCAAAATTTGTTGAACGTTACAGAGAAAATGCGTATTTTCGCATTAAGCATTTGTTGGCTATCAGCAATTACGTAATCTTGTATGATCTTTCTTATTACGTTGTGATATGTTTAGGGAACGCCTTCCACATCGAACAGGTGTTTAGTAGACCTCATGAGGAGCTTAAGAATAAATTTAGTCTGGATTGGCTCAATGAAACTGGTTATTTCCTTCAGAGAAAGTGATGATAGTGTTTACTGATTTTGATGTCTGAGTACGCTTAGGTTATAGTTTTCTGTTTGTTTGCCTTGTTATAGTTTGCCATTCTGCTTGTTTCTTTCTTGTCTTGTAAGTTACGTAAAATGCGCCTAAATGTTTGACACAACTTTGAAATCTATTGAACTTGCTGATTTTGTTCCCATTTGAGGGAATGCTGCGTTCAGCATTGCTGCTCTCTGTTTCTGTGCTGCAACCACCTACCTATGTATTCGCACTAGTGAGCAGTCTAAAGTGATCGGCAATGAAGCGGCCCTGGCTTTCGTGTTTTTGGAGTCGACGGCATACGCGGTTCTAGAGAATCTTTCTGAAGGGGAAGTGAGAATTGTATGATACCGCCCTGCCGCTTTGCTACTGTTCTGCGTATTGCCTGTGTGGGTTCTTGTCATTAGACGACTCAGGTTATTTTTCTAGTTTACGGGTGAGTCTTTTTTTGGCACCCTCGTTTTAGTCATTGGTTGTTGCACTTTTATGAAGCCATACTGCTGTAATTATTATGCTATTATTATTTGCTTACATCGTATTGTTGTTGTTGCTCAGCACTATAAACATTTCTTATATATATTTTGTGTGTGATCGCCTGACGTGCCATACTTAAATGTTGTAGTAGTTGTGTTTTGCTCAGCTTTTGACTTAATCTGCGCATATATTATGTATGTTGTGTCTTATACGTATATATACGACTTGTGTCAGTATTTTGAAAATGTTGGGTTTTGGAAATGAAAATTTGAAAATGTGTGTAATTTATGTAGTTTGATTGGTTAATTAAATAACATTTCATGATGCAATTACTTTGCATTTTCTCCTAATCAGTGTTGCATGTGTATATAGTTTCGTTTTTTCTTTCACTAAACTTGTGCACAGGTTTTAATTATCGTGTCTGTTGCTTATGCCACATTTTGACTTTACGTACGTTAACTTTAATGAATGGTTCCAGTCACAGTCACTTGCCGTTTGTTTGTGTGGACTTATTTGTAATCAGTATTTACGTGTCCATATTTGCCTTGTTGTTGACATGTAGATTTTAATTATGTTTATATCCGTGACAGCTGCATGACTTTTTAAATAGTTTTCATAGTTTTATTGTTGTATTAAAAACCTTTATGTACGTATGTCTAGTGTTAGTAATAATGTAACATAATGTGAGTGGTTACTCGCTTAATGTAACGCACTGTTTGTTGTTTATATGTTTCAGTAATTTCTGTATTCAGTAAATACCGTAGTTACTGAAATCGACCAGTAAATACAGTATTTATTGAATACCGAAATTACTACGACATATATATCTTTTGCCGTGTTATTTTTGTTGTGTTTTATTGTAGTTAGATTGCATTGTAAAATTTCTATCGTTACGTGATTGCGCATATTTACACTTATTTGATAGTAAATTTATTTTGGTCCAGTGTCACATTGGAGTTGTATTTACTGATTTGATCTGCTTGCGGAAGTAAGAGAGCAAACTCTACTGGAATTATCAAACGTAGAGCTATAAATAGTTGGCGTTGGAATATCCTTAGAACGAAGCTAGCAAAGTTACAGGGATACATAGTGAGGGAATAAACATAGGGAAAATACAACAATTAAGAACTTAGCTGAGTCTCATAGGGTCGTTTCACAAAAAACTTAAACTACTTAACTTAAACGACTTAACTTAAACTACTTAAAATATTCGTTTCATAAATAAACGGCTTAAACTACTTAAAATACTTAAACGGCTTAGTGGCTTAAGGGGGGGGGGTCACTTTTTTGCCAATTTTTCGACCATCTCCGATTTTGCTGATTTTCAGATATTTTGTAGTCCCCATGGGTCCGCGAAACAAGACAAGTGCGTTTTGCGAAATATTGTTTCTATCGTTCTGTACATGCCCTCAAAGGTGACCTCGACATGTGTTAAACATAGGAAAATGAAAAAGTTAGGTTAAAAAGTTTGTGGCAGAAAATTTTTTTGCTGTATAAGAGTCAGAACTTTGAAACCTTTTCAGAACCATTAAGGACATATTGTAGAGTGCAGCTATCTCCTCTGAAACGATTGTGTTCAGTATTGGATTTTTGGCGAATTTTTAAAGTCAGAATTTTGGAAAATCGCCCACTTTTGGACCATGAAAAACAGCACCTACGGTACTCTTTTGCTTGTCCTGAACGATTGGCAAAAGCTACAGAAACGGCCAATAGATAGCTGCACTCTACGCTTAAAGCCACGTCTTATGAAAGTACTCGCATGTTTCCATCATCTACAGTAAGCTCAAAAAACTTGCCACAAAAACAGCAAATTTTGCTAAAAATGGCATTTTTCATAATTTTCACATTCTTTTGATAATTTCTCACTCATTATGTAGTAAAAGATCACCAAACTTGGCAGATTAATTAATATATCTATGTCTGTCACATAATGTGGCCAAAACAAATGCGTCAATATTGAACATGCTGCTGTGGCGGCACCTTTGATCTTTATAGGTGAAAAATGTCAATTTTAAAATTTTTCCAAATATAGACAAAATGGGTATCAATCGATAGCTAATGGAACGAGGAGCAACTTTTCTCATACAACCATGGGTCTAAAATGTTGTCTGTGCAAGATAGAACGAGTTAAAGTTATACTGGGCAATCCTGCAAGATTAGGTCAGTGCAGCAGTCAAGCATGCAGTTATAAGGAAAAATTTGTGTTTACTCCTGTAGATAAGGCATCACAAAATATAGCTATCATTTGTAAAGAATTTTACATTTATTCTGTGTTTAAGGAACTAGGAATACTAAATACTACAAACAACAACACTTATCTTGAAATTCAACCAGATAATGAAAATAGCATAATAAATAAAATAAATGCATTTTGTAAATCTCTTAATATCAGCTGTAATGGCAACAACAAACTACCATTTATCTATATAATTCCAAAATTTCATAAAACTCCTATAAAATTCAGAACTATAATAGCTAGTCGTAACACTTCTTGTAGTCCTCTTTCAATTACTCTAGATAAAATACTCAAGCTTATTTCCATAAGTAGAAAAAGGCGAAGTAAAATATTAGAGTGTACTACAAACTGTAATCCTTTTTGGATCATCGATAGCAATAAGCCTATACTAAAAACACTAAAACAGTTAAATGGAAATAAAATGGCCAAAACAATTAATACTTACGACTTTACTACCTTGTATACTACATTGCAGCATAACACTATCATTTCTGCTTTAAGCCATATAATAAACAACGAAGTGACTAACCGTATTCATATACGATATGGCAAAGCGTATTGGGGAAACGGTGCACCTAAATATACTACATACACTAAAACCGATATTATAAATATGTTACAGTTTTTAATAGAAAACACTTACTTTAAAATGGGCAACAAATTGTTTCTTCAACAAATTGGTATACCAATGGGAACAAATGCTGCCCCAACTATAGCTAATCTAACCTTAAACTATTTTGAGCATAAATTTATAACCGACAAAGATAATTCACACCTGGCTGAGTTTCTTATCTACGTATATAGATACATTGACGATATCACAACCATTAATGACCACAACGTCTTGGAAAGAAATCAAACTAAAATTTATCCCCCAGATTTAGAACTAAATAAAGTTAATTCAAGTAATAAAGAAGCTAATGTACTAGACTTAAACATAAGTATCTCTAATGAAACTTTCACTACTAAAATGTATGACAAAAGGGAAGATTTCGATTTTTGTACTTACAAATTCCCTCCCGCAGACTCTAATATATCCAGTAAAATCATGAAAAATACAATAATCTGTCAATTAACACGAATCTGTGAAATAAATGACAAATTAATTCATCTCAGAAAAAACTATAAAGATCTATTTGAAACTTGTCTGAATAGAGGACATTCAAAGAAGATGTTCTTACGCAGCTTAGACAAAACACTTAAACAGCAAACATGGATCAAAGAAAAATTCCAACTTACTGATGAAAATAACGTAAGAACACATTATTTACTAATTAATTAAGAATGTATGGTATTTATTTGACTTATTTCAAGATATATTACGCCTTGTGCGTACTACTTACCAGGCTTGCCTGGAAATACTCTCTACTTTACTCTTACCTGTCTCAGCAATGAGGTCAGGGTCTATGTTTTTTGTTTGCATGTAAACACTAAACAACACGTGTGAATGGGACCACAGGGCAGAAACGCTTTTCAATTCCTTTTCAATCAGGGGGCTCAAAAAACCTAAAGCTGCAACTAGTATGTCGGTACGCCACTGACGACGCCCGCCGAATACTAGTATCAGTCTGGCAGAGTGGTCAGCGAGTGAATGCACCTAACCTGTATGACTGTGTCTGTATCACATCGTAGGGGTTGATTCATATTTGTTATCTATTGTACCCTCAGTATTTTGGGTAGCTTGTTTATGCATGGTAATCGCTACCCCAGGATGTTTTATGCACAGAATATATTATGTTTCTTATTGGCCTATGTGTATGTTCTTATTGGTACCTATCGTTCTAAAATTTTCTCTTTGTTGTTCAGCCTTTAGGCAGGACGGCATCTGGCTGGTCCTTCCTCCTGCCTATGGCTGTCGTGTTGTACACGTTAATCTTATGTTTTTAATTTTGGCTTGGTACCAAAAAACTGTATCGTTTTATCAGGCCTTATCGCTTGTCTGCCAATTGTTACTCGTCGGAGTCGGCACCCAATGGCTATGACTACGGCTTGGATTTGACCATATGGCTTTTGTTTCTGTTCTTTTCTTCCATGGCTAGTACAAATAATGAAAATGCCTCGGGGGGCACTGTAGCGGGCGAGGAGAATATATGCCCCACTGGTGGAACTACGGAATCGGACTTGGACCTGCACACGAACGCCGACTCCGACATCCCTAATCTTTCAACTAATCTGGTACATGTCGACACTGAAGATTGCATGATTGTGAACGGAGATAAACTGGACAGCTTAGCAGTTAGTACTGGTAGGACGTGCAATAAGAAAAACTGTAAATGCTGCCAACTTTATATGGATGGATCACAATTTAGTAGCTACTATAATAATATTAACTTTAATGTATGTACACCCGCTACGGTTATGCCTGCGACTTGCAAGAGTCATAACCTAGTTTACGTGATCACGTGTGATGATTGTGGCATGCAATATGTTGGAGAGACTGGAAGACAATTGTCTAAACGTATGTATGAGCATAAACGAAGTATCAGTAAATATACCACTGCTACTTGCCGGAGATTTTCCGCACACTTTAATACAGGCAATTGCAAGACATTTCATGTACAAGTGATTGAAGTGTTACCAGAAACAGGTGACAAAGTTCTGGACAGAAAAATTAGAAGACATAGAGAAGCTTATTGGATAAGACGTTTAAAAACTAAGTATCCATATGGTCTAAATGAACTATTACTAGGAGAAAACACTAAATTTTCTGTTTTACATAATTTATTGATAAAAAAGAATATTAACGTTACCAGCTCCAATAACAAAAACAGAACAAATAGAAATAGAAAAAATTCTAAGCTCTTTACAACTGATGAAATTAAAAGTTTGTTAATTGGTAATAAACGACAACTATATAAGGTTCTCACACAGACAGGTATAAGACAGATTAAAAAGATACTAGAAGTTCTCGAACATGATAATTCTAACCCTAACTATGACTTTATTAAGGATATAATTAACTGTCGTTTAGAGGATAAAACAATTTCTCGAAAAACCAAAAGAGATTTCATGATCATAAATTTTAGTAACAAGTTAATAGATAAGGTAAATTTTCAGTCTTTATTTGATAAGTGTAAACAATATTGGCCTTACTTAAATAGTAGAACGCAAGCACACAATCCCTCAGTTTATTTCAAATATAAAAAACCTATTGCAAATGAAATATTTAATTATAAGGATACTATAAACTCCCTCGATTGTGATGCATGGTTGAAATCTTATTTCGAAAATGGTTTTTCATGCGATTGCCATCGATCTCAATTTAAGGATAATGTTCACAACCATATAATTACTGGTAATTATAAAGTGTTAGAAAATGATACATTAGAATCCTTGTTCAGTAAGGGTCCTAAGTATAGAATTCCACAAAAATCTTGCAAACTACAAACTATTAAGGATACTTATGAAGGAATCAATAAATATATTGAAAAAATAATCAGGAAATATCATTGGGATAATCGAAAGCTGCATATATGGGGTAATAAGGTAAAAACAGAAATTTCGTCTTTCATAAAGAATGTTACTATTGATAATAGCCCATATCAAACATACGACTTACATAACTTATTAAGCAGTTATAAGGAAAAATTTGTGTTTACTCCTGTAGATAAGGCATCACAAAATATAGCTATCATTTGTAAAGAATTTTACATTTATTCTGTGTTTAAGGAACTAGGAATACTAAATACTACAAACAACAACACTTATCTTGAAATTCAACCAGATAATGAAAATAGCATAATAAATAAAATAAATGCATTTTGTAAATCTCTTAATATCAGCTGTAATGGCAACAACAAACTACCATTTATCTATATAATTCCAAAATTTCATAAAACTCCTATAAAATTCAGAACTATAATAGCTAGTCGTAACACTTCTTGTAGTCCTCTTTCAATTACTCTAGATAAAATACTCAAGCTTATTTCCATAAGTAGAAAAAGGCGAAGTAAAATATTAGAGTGTACTACAAACTGTAATCCTTTTTGGATCATCGATAGCAATAAGCCTATACTAAAAACACTAAAACAGTTAAATGGAAATAAAATGGCCAAAACAATTAATACTTACGACTTTACTACCTTGTATACTACATTGCAGCATAACACTATCATTTCTGCTTTAAGCCATATAATAAACAACGAAGTGACTAACCGTATTCATATACGATATGGCAAAGCGTATTGGGGAAACGGTGCACCTAAATATACTACATACACTAAAACCGATATTATAAATATGTTACAGTTTTTAATAGAAAACACTTACTTTAAAATGGGCAACAAATTGTTTCTTCAACAAATTGGTATACCAATGGGAACAAATGCTGCCCCAACTATAGCTAATCTAACCTTAAACTATTTTGAGCATAAATTTATAACCGACAAAGATAATTCACACCTGGCTGAGTTTCTTATCTACGTATATAGATACATTGACGATATCACAACCATTAATGACCACAACGTCTTGGAAAGAAATCAAACTAAAATTTATCCCCCAGATTTAGAACTAAATAAAGTTAATTCAAGTAATAAAGAAGCTAATGTACTAGACTTAAACATAAGTATCTCTAATGAAACTTTCACTACTAAAATGTATGACAAAAGGGAAGATTTCGATTTTTGTACTTACAAATTCCCTCCCGCAGACTCTAATATATCCAGTAAAATCATGAAAAATACAATAATCTGTCAATTAACACGAATCTGTGAAATAAATGACAAATTAATTCATCTCAGAAAAAACTATAAAGATCTATTTGAAACTTGTCTGAATAGAGGACATTCAAAGAAGATGTTCTTACGCAGCTTAGACAAAACACTTAAACAGCAAACATGGATCAAAGAAAAATTCCAACTTACTGATGAAAATAACGTAAGAACACATTATTTACTAATTAATTAAGAATGTATGGTATTTATTTGACTTATTTCAAGATATATTACGCCTTGTGCGTACTACTTACCAGGCTTGCCTGGAAATACTCTCTACTTTACTCTTACCTGTCTCAGCAATGAGGTCAGGGTCTATGTTTTTTGTTTGCATGTAAACACTAAACAACACGTGTGAATGGGACCACAGGGCAGAAACGCTTTTCAATTCCTTTTCAATCAGGGGGCTCAAAAAACCTAAAGCTGCAACTAGTATGTCGGTACGCCACTGACGACGCCCGCCGAATACTAGTATCAGTCTGGCAGAGTGGTCAGCGAGTGAATGCACCTAACCTGTATGACTGTGTCTGTATCACATCGTAGGGGTTGATTCATATTTGTTATCTATTGTACCCTCAGTATTTTGGGTAGCTTGTTTATGCATGGTAATCGCTACCCCAGGATGTTTTATGCACAGAATATATTATGTTTCTTATTGGCCTATGTGTATGTTCTTATTGGTACCTATCGTTCTAAAATTTTCGAACGAGTTAAAGTTATACTGGGCAATCCTGCAAGATTAGGTCAGTGCAGCAGTCAAGCATGCATTATGAACGCTTGGATAGCTGGCCTTGAGCCACGTCTGCACTTAAATATTACCTTAGTAAAGGCTTTAATTTGGTGTATCGGTTAACCCTGCTTTCGGTCGCGTTTGGTCTCCACCTGACCTTGCAGGGCTCATCGCCGGAATTTTCAAGTTTTCCGGCTTTGAACCTGAATAACTCTGTCACAGTTTGATTTCGAACGCTAATATTCTAAGTTATTTTTGAGAACATATGGGGGCATATTATGTGTAAAAATGAGCGAAATCCGTGATTATCGATTTTTGACCAAAGTGACCCCCCCTTAAACGACTTAACTTAAACGGCTTAATTTAAGTAGCTTAAGTAGTTTAAGTCATTTATTTATGAAACGAATTTTTCAGAAGTTTAAGTTAAGCCGTTTAAGTTAGTCGTTTAAGCCGACTTTTAATGAAACGAATGTTACAATAACATCAAAATGGTAGTTTAAAGGTGCTGGTCCGGGGTTATCATGTAAGTTTGAAAGACTGCATATCGTCGGTCCAGAGTCAAAAGGTTATAAGTCCACTTTTCCAAGTTTAGAGTTACGGCCTTTTGAAAGTTTCAAACTGTTATTTCTCAAAAACTACAAGAGCTATCATTTTTTAATGTGTATCAAAGTTGTAGCCTGAAGCCTTCTCTTTATCGTCATGATAGTTAGATTAGCCTTGATGAGACCTCCTGACTGCTAGATCACGTGATAGGACATACGACCTTTTGCTATAACATTATGATAACTGCTATTCCTAATATTTTTTGACGTAAGTCCAGTACATTCCTATTTCCTACGCAATAAATGAAAACACTGTGTACATAAAACAGTTTCTGGAAGAAAATGTTTACCGCCAACACAAACAAACGTTTTAAAAACAATTACCTAAATTTTGGCATAGTTCAATCAAAGTATCCTACACCAAAACGAAAGCTACGTAATATATACAGTGTGACACTTCAGATTGTTGAATACAGTGGTAAAACTCATTCGTGGTAAGTAGTGATCATCATCACATTATTTCTAGGTCTAAATAGGATAAATAGAGATCCTCTTTACTGATTTTTTCGAACCATTTACACAGTTATTTATGGTGATGTCATAGTCGTGAACGCTCAAAGGCGCACAATCTACGCGCGAAGTCGGCACTGCCAATTGTAGCATGGTTAGCGGTTTAAGATGCCATTGTAGCAGGCTTACTGACGCGTGCAGATGCTTACATACGCGCATCTGCTTGCGGCTGGAACGATTCAGGAAAGATGAAGACGTGAAGACCAGGATAGATTCACCTCGGCAGCATAATTTAAGGATTAAGAATTGGAATCATGTGCCCCCGAGAGTTGGAACTTATTAGCGCCGTTGGCCAGACACACAGATGCTATGGGACACCTGTGGGATCTCCATTTGATGGGGCCCATGTCCATTATTGTCCATCGGATTTCCCACGAAGATGGTTTCAACCCCCCCCCCCCCACACGTCGCTGCTTCGACTTGTCCAACCAAATCTAAATATTGCCGATGCTGTACAAACCAGGACAACAATCCTGGTATATAAAGATAGCTCTCATGATTGCTCTCTGAATAGCTCTCTGGCTAATTCTCTTTCTTGTCTATGGTGTCGGTGCTCATTCCCATCCCCAATAAGCAGAAGAGTCAGCAGTGCCACCCCAAATAACTACTAAAACCTGGAAAAAGAGTTAGCCGGTTGAACCTGCCAAAGTCAATCCACACTCTGGAACAGGCTACGCCCCCAAAAAAGACCTTCTAACTGCGAAAATATAATTTATACTGCAGTCTATGTATGCATAAAAGGTCGCAAGTCCTCTATGTTTTGAAACTGCTTTGGAGCAAAAGGTCGTTTGTCCTGCACTTACGACTTTTAGAATTAGCAATTTGCTGTGGGCAAGCCGTAAGTGGTACTTCAGTCCTTTTCTAACAAAACCATCACACACGTTCTACACTAAAGGCAAAGCGTTTCCAGAGCTGTAAATCGCACAGGATGCGTTTTGGAGATCCAGCATTTTGCCACAATGTTCTATGGACTTATGGCTACAAAACGTATATAATAACTCAATTTTCGAAAAAAGTGGACTTACAACCTTTTGACTCTGGACCGACGATATTATTCAATTCTTGGAGTTCAGCGATAATTTTGATATCACTTTAAAGCTTGGAATGTGCTTATTACAACTACGTAGAATACAGCTGTCTTAGTGCAACTGTTCTATTTGGACATGCGCTTGAATGAAACAATTTCGAACATGGATTACTCCAAGTGTAGGAAAGCTGAAAAAGCGACCAGTTCCAGCTTCGAAAGAAACTTCTTCTTCCCGAGGACTATCTTTTATGAAATTGTTTAAAGAGCAAACAAGCTCAAAATTTTGGGAAAACTGTTAATTTTGTCTGTTTCGCCAAAATTTTTAAGTTCTGTCGAATTAAAGCTAATTTCTCAAAACCCAATTTTTTGTTTTCGACAATGATATAGCAAATTTGACTAAACTTCAACAGCAGAATCCAGAGTCCAGAGTCCAGAATCCTAGAATCCATAGAATCCAGAAACACCCGATGCAATAGTATACATACTTGAGCATAATTTAATTTGCCAAAACAAGTGCATACTCCTGGTGAAAAATAAGTAAAACAGAAAGTGCTATCTTATGTAATGCGATGTGATGTAACAATACCATTAAGTAAAATATCATACAATTTAAAAATTTTCAAAAATGAAAAATAAACATCCTTAAAATAACTTCAAAGTTGAACAGTAATTCAAGTGAAAAGTGAATTTTATAAGCATTTTATGAACTAAAAGAATTTTGATACAGCTCAAACATTACATCCCTCAGGCCCTGACCAATTGAAAGTGTGAAAATTTGAATGTGGTCTACAAAAATAGACCAGGGCGGGATTAGGACCCATATGCTCATCATCAGAGAGATCCAGTACTTTTTGGTTGATATAATTATATCAAATGGGAATATGTACTGGTTGGGCCAGCTCCTACATATGTAGGAACCAGAGTCATATGAGTCTAATCCTACCAATCATACATTCGTAGAATTATCTCTTGCTAAATATGTACGATTTAAGAATTGACAGTTTTATAGCATAAGCAAGAGGAGAATTAAGAATAAAAGGTACGATGGACCGTAAATTTAAAGAGACATTGTATTGGGCGATGTGCCCTATGTTACAGGGAAATTCCCTAAAAAGCATAAAAATAGAAAAATTGCTGGGCGAGTAAAGCCCGAAAGTTACAGTGGGCAAAGCCCAAGTTACAGTGGCCAAAGGCCAAGTTACAGTGGGCATACGCCCGAGTTACCTGCAATAAGAAAAGCATAAATAATAACAATAACAATAGCAATAACCATAACAGTATACAACAACAAGAAGAAAACAAAACATACTAAATTTCAAGAAATGCTTTTATATAGTTTATGTACAACGTCTGGGGTGGAGCCATATTTATCCTTAATATCAGTATTAGAAACAATACTGTATCTAAGAATGTACTTGCAAAATTTTTTGGAGTATCCTCTTAGCACTAACATATTCTTAAGCTTATCAAGACCAGCAATAAAGTCATCCAGTAGATCACAGATTTTGACAAATCGGGCGACTTGACATATGACAGTATTACAAATAATGTTTTTGCTGATATTACTACCATTCATAGGAAATCTATTGATATTGAAGGGAAAATCGTCACGTTTATCATATAGTTTAGTTATAAATTTATTACCAGAGATGCAAATACTTAGGTCTAATACGTCTGCTTGCTGGTTAGAGGTAGTAACTTTATTTAATTCAAGTTCCGGAGAGTACATATCATGTTTTATTATATCAAAATAATTGTTATCATTAATAAGTGTCATGTCATCAATATACGTATCTACCTACCACTTCAAGACATTTATTATTATCGTTATTACGGTTATTGCATATATAACTATATTCCATTTGATGTAAAACTAAGTTAGCTATGTTGGGAGCAGAGTTACTTCCCATAGGTGTTCCTATTGTCTGTTTAAAAATAAGATTACCACATGTAAAATATAGATTATCTAGAAGTAATTTTATGTGATTTATAAGTGTAGGGTAGGTTATTGTATTAGCTGGATTACGGCCATAGCCCCAACGCATTCCTAAATATGTTAAGTGCATAGGATTACGCATAGTATTATATAACAATTTATCTAACGCATTTATAATAGTGTCATGTCTAAGATTAGTATAAAGTGTAGTAAAGTCATAAGTGTTTATAGTATTAGCTGAGTTAGACATGTTGATTTTCTTAATAGAATTTAAGATAGGTTCATTATTATCTATAATCCAATACGGATTACAATTGTAAATACTTTTTATTAGTTTACCATATCATTTCCTGCTTTGTTTAACCAATGTTAAAGATTTATCAATCAAAACAGATAAAGGTTTAGTAACAGCATTTCTGCTAGCAATAATAGTACGAAATTTGGTAGGAGTTTTATGGAACTTAGGTATAACATAAATGTGTGGGAGCTGTTTAAATCCATTACTATTAACATTATTACAACTATAGTATTTGAGAATTGAGTTTATGATATCGGATTGGGGAGAGTTAACCTGACAATACGTGTTAGAGTTATTTATATCGAGAATGCCTAATTCCTTGAGTACGACCTGGATATAATAATTTTTACAAACAACAGCAATATTTTGATTAGCTTTATCCACAGGACAAAACACATACTGACGATGCAATGACTTGATGCTACAAATAAAGTCCTGGATAAATGTAGAGCTGGTTACGTTACTATTATAATTAAGTCCCACAAGTTTAAGTTTTATCTCGTTTAGGATAATATCCGACCAATGATTAAGTTTATCTAAATCCCATTTATATTTTTTATTTAATTTTTTAATATACGCACTGAATGCCTGAACTGTACTACTATAAATATCTTCATTACAGTATTGTTTAGTGAACCTGTATTTAGGACCATATGTAAGTATCTGAGATACGGATTTATTCTCTATAATATTTAGGTCGCCAGTTAATACATGGTTGTGGTGAATGTCTTTATAAGAGCTATTACTGCAGTTACAAATGAGTTTATTATTAAAATCATTTACATATTTATCCACATCGAGTTCCTCTATAGTTTGTTTATAATTATATATAACACTGCCTACAGGACTATCATATTTATAAAATATTTGGGGATTGAAAGCATTACATTTACTCAATTCAAAAGGCCATTTGCTATAATTATCTTTAAATATTTTATTTAGATTAATACGGTCAAAAACTTTGTTGTACTTAATAATTAAGCATTCCTTTTTAGTTTTAGTGTGTTTAGCTAAATGTTTCTTTAATAAATTTAGTTTACCTTCGCACATATCCTGAATAATTTCATATTTAGGGTGGTTGATATTACATTCATTACGATTAATGATATATTTTACCTGTTTTTGCTAGCTTTATTTATAAACTCATAAATAAATTTATTAGTTGCATCATCCATATATAATAAGTCCACATCCTTACTATTGACCATATTTGCATTTTTATTTAAGCGATTAGTTTTATTAAATTTTTTATTTATAGTAGTAGTATTATCTCTAACTAAGAGATTCTCAAATATACTTTTATTAACATCCTCTCCTTTTAACATGTCATTTAAGACATACGGGTATTTAGTTTTAAGTTTACGTATCCAGTATGCTTCACACATTCTTCTGTTATAATTACATTCATTTAAATTATCGGAATCTGTTAACTTTGATATAATTCTAATATTAAAAGTTTTGCAATTACCTATATTAAAATGGGCAGACAGACGCTTATCCTTAACATCCTTAACAACTTTCCTGTCTTTAAAATTTGTGTATCTTCTTTAACACAACACATATACTTTTAGGGACACGTTCATAGTACGCGGGTTTTGAGGTGGCTTTTAAAATACACTTGCTTTTCTCAGCCCGAAATGCCTAAGTAATATTGCTGTGCGTTACCGAATTTTTCTGTTGGCTTCGCCGTACATTGATCGTTGCCCGTTGTCGTCTATTGGCCGGCCAGGAGCTAAAGAAACGAACCAACGTACCTGACTGGGTGAATTTGGGGAAGGGGGGGGGGTGGTTGGTTACGAACGGGTTAGCACGACATTCTCGGAGAGCTACTTTTTCGCCCAACGTTAGTAGACATGTCGAAGCTAAGAAGTTTAGAGTGGGCAACACTTTAAATATACACTGTTTTTGGCGGACAACAAAGTACTGTTACTGGTGCTAATTATTAATTCGGCTTTGGAGCGTTGCTTCCTTCTTCAGCTATAACAGCTCAAAGTTTGAAATTTTGCAAAAAGTTGCCAGCTGACCGTGCGCCGTTTTCTATCTAATAAAATTGGCAGACCCTAGCTTACCCCAGCTCTTTGCTAACTATTATACTTTAATGAGGGCAAACTGGTTAAGTTTCGAGGGTTTTGGTTTTCCGGTTAGTATGCTAGCTCACTTTTAGTTAAGAAATAATCTATATTTTTATGCCTGAAAAGCTAGCTAAGCACAGTAAAAATGGGTTAAAAAATTTTTTGTCTCCGATTTTGCCGAAAAGGTGCTTATATCCCAACTTTCTGGACCCATCTTGGTACACTCACTGGCTTGCAATGTGCAAAGTTTTAGACGATTTTGCCAAAGTACGTACTTTGGAGCAATTGACTCACATCTTCGAATGCCACCAAAGAACAGCGACAATGTAGATGACGTAATCTGGTATTGCGACTGCAGAGATTAACGAAATCAAGTGATTTTCACAAAGGTTAAGACAGATACTTGGAGTATTATAGTTGGAGAAAATTTGAGCTCAAAGACATTATTTAATCTCACCCGTATGGACCTACCACGCCCAGTTTTTCGGACTTAGATTGTATCGCACAGAAAAGTATACATTGTACTAGAGATTATTTTGCACTATATCAAAGCAGTATTCGTCAGGACTATCTGCAAAATTTGGGCACCGTATATACCTTGCACATGGCGTTCTGGGCGGAACGAAGTGTGTATGCATGTTATGTCCAGTTTTGGACCTACAGCACCAACTTTTGAAGGCTCCACAGGATGTTACGCTGAGTGGAATATCTCTGAAACTTTAAACCGTTTTGTAGCAAACCTAATACTAGTGTTGTTTCAGTAGTCGATTTTAGTTTCAGTTTCAGTTTCAGTCGGCGGTTCGAAATAATTTCAGTTTCAGTTTCAGTCGGCGGACCAAAATAGTTTCAGTTTAAGTTTCAGTCGGCAACGTAAAATAATTTCAGTTTTAGTTTCAGTCGGAGTTTCAGTTTCAGTTCGCTTTAAAAACAACGGTTTCCAGCTCTCTGAGTTAATATAAAGCACAATTTAATGTTTATTCAGCCTCTCTTACAGCAATGTTAACAGAATCGAAGCTCAAAACCTTCAAAATGTCAAGATTTAAGGAAAGACTGAAACTAGTTTCAGTCCGAGTTTCAGCCTTTTACCCAGTGTAGTTTCAGTTTCAGTTTCAGTCGACTGCATAAAAATGTTTCAGTTTCAGTTTCAGTGACTGAAACTGAAACTTGTACAAACTGAAACCTAGTTTCAGTTTCAGTGACTGAAACATCACTACCTAATACTGTGAGTGACAAAAGACTAGTTAGCTTTTCTAACATCGAACTTTTTTAGTTGATTTCGTCCCCCCCCCCATAACTTCTGCAAACTGGATTTTTTTCTTCAGCGAAGGAGGGAGTAGAAGTTCTCTCCCCCCAATTCTGTCCTTCTCCCGCAAGCCAAAAGTGCCCGGAAAATTTGGATTTCGAGGGTAAATTTTCAAGAATTCGGAATTTGCGATACAAGTTCTCCCGTATTTGCGGGATCCTGCAGACGGGGGTCGGGACAAGGAATGTTGAGTGTTCCCTTCTCATGGAGAGTTCCCTTAATGTATCCTTATTGTCCTAACCGTAGATTTTCCAAAGGTTTGTGATGTAAAAGAACCAAAATACCGTTGTTGACGAGCGGGTTTATTTGCGCTTCTTTATTTGTGGAAGTATTTTTATGTTTAGCGGTTAACTGCGGTCACTTCGTTCGTATACTAGTGGAGTCATGGTATGTAAATATTTTTGAATACTCAAACTGGTTTAGCTTTTTTGTGTATAGTATTAGTGTTAGTGTATAGTATTAGTGTTAGTGTTAAAGTGTTCCAGCGGCGCACCCGGAGTTTTGGCACGGGGGCTGCTTTGCCGCTGCGACACCAAATATTTACAATGGGTGCGGCCCCCGATGCTGTTTATGATTTTCTGTTACTTTGCTGTATAAGAAAGAATGATGACGGTCGACAGGTAATATTGCTATTATGACCAAGTCTTTTGTAGCCTGGAAAAAAGAAGAGAAGCTTCATTGATAAGAAGCATGCCGTTTCTTTTAAACTAGTTCATCGCAGTCAGAAGGATCCTTTAATTGCTGCAGATGACAGTCAGCATGTGCTTGTTCCCACCAATTATGATCCTGGAACTACTGAAGTATGTGATTTAACAATAACGTACAGTTTAAGTTAGTGCTGCTAACTGTAAAGCGGCTTCTTATCTACCTACGAGGTAGCGCAATAAAACCTAATCTCAAATAGTCAGCTGTTAGGTTAATGGTTAGGTTGGAAGATCCAGACTGCAGAAAGTCGCTGCTTGGATATATTCCAGCCTTGATGACTTGTTATGCTCGCTTTCACTCACGATTTCACCCATTGGGAGACAAGTATAGTGTTTTTGTTTACTGTCCTTTCCTATGTTGTTAGGGCCCTACCTGAGTTGTTATGTCATGACCCTACCCGGGTGCTAGGGTTTCTGAGGCGTACTGGGCTCCTATAGCCCAGCAGTATGAATCACCGCCTGGCCACAAGAATGATGATGAGTTTCACCTTATGGTTTTAATGTTATGTCTTGCCGCTGTTTTCATTTATTTTCAAAATCTAATGTTTGTGTTTAGGACGATGCCTGTTCCGATCCCAAACGAAGACGTGAGGAACAGGTTAAGTACGGGATCTATTATGACGACGATTATGACTATCTTCAGCATCTGAGGGATGTGAATGAGGTGGTCTGCTTGGAGCCTGTCGTTGAAAGAGTCCAATTGACCAAAGAGGGAGATCAAATTCTGTGCGGATTTGAAGAGCCTCAGGACGCTCAAAATGCTAATCTGCCTCAGAAAGAATCTAGAAAAGTATGCTACAAGTTTCATCCTATTTCATTTCGACAGTTTAGTGGAAATACCATAACTGGTTACTATGTCATTGTCACTATTTTATTGCTATTATTTTCATTGGCTTCCTGCAATTGCCAACATCCCTGTTTGAACCAGGACGTCTGCACAGTTAAAGCGTAGCTTAATTACTTTTGAGATCTGATATGGGTGGGTGGCTATCATTCGAACTATATACTTTTTTGACGGCGGTGATACTGTTTATATTCTAGGATTACCGATTGTACCACTATTTCCCTTTTGTCGTCAATTATTTTTGCAGCCTGATTTGTAACACACCATGTGGATTTAGTTTGCCGTTTTAAAAAACGCTGCGTTTTGCTTAGTTTCCATATTTTAAAGTTTATTAAATTATAATTACGTAATTACGTATGTTTAACACTAGAATAATTTATCATAGCTGTCGTTTCGTGTACATACGTATACGTGGCGACAATAGTGAGTAGTTGGCTGTTAATGTAATAACCTGACATCGCTTTTACGGCTGTTTTTTTGTTTTTTACAGAAAGGCAAACTGGTCTTGCCGTCTACTGTATTTGAGTCAGAGTTTGAACTGGAAACTGGTTTACTGCATCGCGCTGCGCCAAATCCTGGTTTGTCTGTCGTTTTTGTTTTAGTTGAAATTTTAAGTTTTTCTGTTATAAAATGTTTTCCTTTTCGAAATATAAAACAAGCGTTTGGATTAGTGTGACGTGTCGTCTTACATGGAGGAAGTTATGGTTTCATTGTGTGCATTCAGGAATCTAGTTTTTACCAGAAAAAAGTGCAAGTTTATTTTATGTGAATTGTTGGATTCCTGTTGTTTTATTGGCTACATGAGTATTTATTTCAGTTGGCTAATTTTTAGGACCTCATTTGGATTGGGATCCTGATATAGTAGCTGCTTTGGACGACGATTTTGATTTTGATAATCCGGAAAATGTACTTGATGATGACTTCATTGTTCAGGCTAATTCTGATTTACCAGCTTGTCCTGAACTTACCGGCAGAAGGAGGTGTGTCTTGGTTTTCGTGATGTTCTATACCGAGCTTTCAACGTTTTAAATCTCAAGTTGGTATTTTATTATAGGGGAGCGCGAGAGCGCTCCCCTGTAATAATATGATGTAAAAATCTCAGTGCGGCCCTTTGAGACCCGTTCGAGCTCCGTGCCAGCTAAATACTCAACGAAACTGGACAATTTTGGTATCGTTGGAATCTACGCGACGAGTACTACAAGTCGCAAAAAAGTTTTGGTCAAAATTTCCAACTTTGAAAATTTTCGTTTCTGGGCAAGTTAGGTCCGTTTGTTTTTTCCGTGTAAGTCACGCTTGGAAAAATGCAATTTTCTGTCGGAGTGTTAGAACGATCTGGGCATTTTCAGCAGGTGAAGTTTGGTTTTTCTGAACGTATATACCCCGAAAGTGAACCTTTTCGATATTTTTTCGTTGCCCGGCCCGGTCAGCTATCTGTACGGCCGGCCAAAAGTGGACTTGGCGCTAAAATGGCCAAAAATGGCCAATTTTTTGTCAAAGCTACTGGACTCAGGTAAGACGCTAGAGAGACGTGGATTGTTGCATAAGGAACTACGGAAGGGTTTATATGCCCTAACGAGGGCGATGTTTTTGATATCTGGCCAGAATCGTTCTGGCGGCCGGCCCAAAGTACAGAACTAACGTATAACCAAAGTATAACTAACTACAGAAAACTTGCAATCGTCTGAAATTCTGTAGGCAGGTGCAGAATGGCATTAGAAAACATGTCGTACAAGTCTCCTTTTTTGGCAGTGAAGTTTGCGCAGTGAAGTTTAAGTGACCATAAAAATGAAATAGGACAAGAATAAAAATGCTCCGGTGGACCATGAAAAATGCCATATGGGTGACATTAGGTTGTAAGTGCCAGGAGGACTAGGTTAAAAGCGCACTAATATGGACCAGCTTCGCTGAACAACCCATATTCGCGGTCACTCATGCTCCACTCCACATGACATACAAGTAAGATCTGCATTATTCAACTTTCAAAGCAAGCGGGACGATTTTGAAACATTAATGCTTATTCCAAATAAACAATGCAGTTCTGGTAGAAAGGTGTTCAAGGTGTTTTTCTGCGCAGAATCTTGTATTAAGTTGATGCGAAAAGCAGTTGGCATTATTTACGTGTATTATTAAGTTGTATAATAAAGGAGCACGACCAAATATACTTGCAGGCCGTGCTGACAAATCGTACAATTTTTCGAAGAACTTCCAATATCAACCGCAAGCAGCTGCCGATAGAAACTCTGGACAGTTTTCGCGAATATGGGTTGTTCAGCGAAGCTGGTCCACATTAGTGCGCTTTTAACCTAGTCCTCCTGGCATTTACAACCTGCCCCTCCCATATTAACGTTTTAAAACCTAGTCCTCTGTTTATTTACAACCTAGTGCCACCCATATTGCATTTTTCATGCTCCACCGGAGCATTTTTATTCTTGTGATAGTAGGATGATATAGCCGAGCAGGTATTGAGTCTTTTCTAATGCTTAAAATGGCATGACAAAATCACTCTTGTAATCTCGCATGCCTTGTGCACTGCACAGATACCATTGTTGTCACGGTTTTATTTTCAGTGACTATATACCATGTTGCGTAATATTGTGATTTAATTTTGGTATGTAATTATTTTTATCAGCTTGTCAGAAGTTGATCCACCCGACGATCCTGAACATTTCGCCTTTGCCTGTTCTGAAGGGCAAAAACGGACTGCAGAAGATGATGAAGAAGAAGAAGATGATGATGCTGATGATGAGGGTTCTGACCGTCCAGCTAGCAATGATGGCGAGTTCGGTGATTTGGAGTCTAATTTTGAACAGGAAGAGACCAGATCTCGATTCACGGACTATTCCATGTCGTCGTCCGTAATTCGACGTACCCAAGGATTGAAACTGTTGGACGATATGTTTGAAAAGGTTGCTATTATTGGTATTATATTAAATAGACGTGATCGAATTCTGTATAAATGCCTCTAAAGTTCTGAGAGTTTATGTTGCAGCACAGATAGAGCCGAATTGGCTGTCCTGCTTGGACAACCAGGCATGAGCTCCAGGGAATAGTTCTCCCTGGGTAAGACCGCTCACCGCGCCCATTGGCTCTATCCTGTTTCTCACTAAGGCTTTGCCTTGGTGACTGCAGACAGGCGTTTTTCACTATTTCTTCATACACTATGTATTATCATCTCGCTACATCCTCTCCTGCACGCTATCGGCTGTCCCCTTCAATAAATCAGACCCCCTTATCAAAGCAAATTCGAACGCTATGCTTGAAGATAAAACTCGAAAACAGAACTAATCAGCTGATCCAAAGTGCGTCCGTTGTGTGCAGGAACGGCGGGCTATTTTTTAATAATTTATGGGGAACGGGCCAGCCGATAGCGTGCATCGGATGTAAGCTGATAATACATAGCTTGTGATACTCTTGTCTCTTGTCATACTCTTACGTGCGTGTATGTACTCTCTCTTGCTATGTATAAGTTAATTTTTTAGCAAACAAATTTATAGTATGTATAACTTTTCTCTGAGGTGAAAGTTTGAATAGGTTTTTTGAAAATTGACTGGTACTTGGATTGACATGAGATCTCTTAAAGATTGACTGAGAGATGCATTTTGGATGTTTCTAAAATGCCACGAATGTAATTAGATTTCTGTCCCTAACATTTCCCTAAATTTTTGTCCTAACAGGTCCCGAACAGCAAACAGCAAAGTATGTACAGAAATGTACTTCATGGATCCGGACGCACGTATACGTATATCTGACAAAAATAACAGGAACGTTTTTCTTCTTTTTTAGTTTTACGAACAGTACGATGAGGAAGAACTAGGCGAGATGGAGGACGCTATTGGCATGGAAGGTTTCATAACTCCGGATAGTGAGAGAATTAAGGAACTGGTCTCAGAGTATCACCGGGACAAGGCAAAGGCTAAGTACGTACAGTAATTCAGTATCAGAAATACATCCACTTAGAATTTTTACTATTCCTGGGTATTTCTAAGGATTTTTCGCGCGCCCTCCCCGCGCACGAGGGGGGTGCGAAGGAATTTTTGTGTTGGGAAGAGGGGAAAAGAACCAAAATTAGTAACTTTTAGCGTTTCTTGGCTGTAGAAATTTTAAAATATTTCCATAAACGTCTGGATTTATTATTAGACTAGATATTGTTAGGCAAAAATCTCCGAAAATGCCGGAAAACTTTAAAATTACCTGTTTTGGCAAAAGTTTGGGCATGCGAAAAAATCTCTGGCTAAAACCTAAATTCCGGAGAAGGGGGTGAGGGTGATTTCCTAGGGAAGGTCGACTTTTTGAACGCCCTTCTCTGTAAAAAAATAACCCGTGTTTTGTTCTGTTGAAAGTTGCACTAACTTTCCCCCATTTGTTAGGTTCTTTGGGCAGTTGTAACTCTAGAAATGCGGTTTCCTGTTAGTAAATTATGCTTAATTTAATGTAAAGGCTAATAATCCTACTGATTTTTGTTTGCCCTTGTTTGTGACCGTGCAGAATACTTTTGGCAAGCGTTCTGGAGGAAAAGGATGAGGCAGAACCCCGAGATGTCCCGGAGGATCCGATGACTCAGATTCTCATTCCGGACGAGGACGCCGGTGCCGGATGCTCCAATCGTTGGGACTGTGAATCTATTTTGAGTACGTATGTAACTATGATACCTGCATTAGATGCTGATAATAATGCTTTTTGCCGCTACTCGTGTGAGTAAATTGCGGCGGTCAAATTAATTTTATCAGCGATCTTTATATTCTGAGAAATAAATCTGCATCTGATTGCTATAATTTTTTAGTGAATTAGTACCGTTTTCCGGTTTTAGTCATTTTAGTTGTCTATTTCCTTATTCAAACGTCTGAAAGAAAGTTTGTTGATATTTAAACCTTAAAAATAGGTTTCGAATTGAAAAATTTGAATATTTCGGCAAATCAAACAGTTCGAGCGTTTAAATTTTGCGTTATGATAATTTGTAATTTAAATTTCGCGATCGAATTTTAGGCACGTATTCCAATCTGTATAATCATCCCAAACTGATAAAAGAAGAGAAAAAGGCTAAGGTATTATTGTCTTGGCGAAACGTTTATCTGTTTTGAATTCGTGTGTTTGTCATACTAACGTACAGTTGATTGTATATTATGGCAGAATATTTTTACTCTGTTACTTTACGCTATTTTTGCATTTTCCGCCTTTCAGCCATTGCTATGGTCAATGTATTATCGTTAGAGATCATAATTGCAATTTTAGATTACAGTGGATCCCAAAACCGGACTACCGGTTGGAGTTTTGAAGCGATCGGGTATTAGTCGACGGGAGCTGAAACAGCTTGATCGCCATCCCCTGCCCGAGAACCAGGCAGAGTCAGTAATCAGTGGAATGTCTAAACGTAGCACTGCTAGCACAATGCCAAGACCGAAAGATGAAACCCCCGAAGAAAAGCGGCTTAGAAAGTCTATCGTCAAGGAAGAACGAAGGGTAAACGTGTTTATTTAAACTTAAATTAGGCAAAGTTTGAACTGAGCTGACTTAGTATTCTTGTATTTCTATTCTTTAATCGTTCGGAATTTATTTGGAAGCTTGCTGTGAGCGATTACGTGCAGTTTTTTTGCAGCACACGCCGTCTTATTTTGCGGACATACGACATTAGGTCTGCAAAACAAAATAATTTGAATATGGGGAAAATGGAACTGAATTTTTTGAAAGTAGTTGACATGTGTTCTATGTACGTAGTTCTTTTGCCTTTTAGGACCGTCGTATGGAAAAGAAGGCGAACAAGCTTGCATTCAAAGCCGAAGAAGTCAGACAGACGGTGGAAAGGATTAATGTTCAGCAGAATCTTGCCGGACTCAAGCTTTTGTAGAACGATTGTTATAGCTGACTGACATTATTGATATTCTGTGTCTATATTGTTGGTGCCTTCTGCTTATTGGTTTAAAGTATTAAAATTTTGGATATTTATACGAGTCAAATAAGCTAGTTTTAAGGTTTCGTTAGCGACTTTTTAAGCAAGTAAACAGCTGAACATGAAGGATATTTATACAAGAGGGATCGCTTCTGTAATTTGTAGGTTTTTTTGGACAAATGTTTTCGGTCTCACGGTGCGACAAATTCCTTGCCAATCCAAAAATTTGGTGGTTTGAATTAAACTTTTTAATGGAAATGAGCTTAAAAATGGTTTCGACAAGTTTAGTTTTCAATTTAGAATCCTGTAGTTTGGTTTTCCACAGCGCAAAGACAGTGCTTATAATCCTGTGCAAAAATTGGATTTCGTTTAAGGTGCTGGTTCGGGTTCTTGTATTTTTTGGCATTAAAAGTGCAATTATCGTTAAAATTCATTCAGATTTGCCACAATTACATCGTTTAGCCCAGAAAAGATTTTAGAAAAGTCGCGGCGTGAAAATTTGAGTTTTGGAGAAATTGCTTTAATCCGCCATTACTTGCACCGTGGGTACCCTACATGGAAAAAACCTACAATCATTCGAATTGTCTCATTAAGACCTACAACTTTACTCATGAGAGTATTATTCGACTCCTTACGGTTTAAGAGATCAGCGAAAATTGATTTTCTAGGTCCAAAACTGGCCATTTTTCAAAAAATCAAATATTGCCAGATTTCGACAGTGAAGTATTGGTCATATTCTTTATGCCCAACAGAAAGCTCTCTGCGGCATCTGTGCCTATGCACAGCAACGAAAATGTGAAATTTTGAAAGTCGCAACCAGATTGTTTTGAACACGGATTTCTCTCAACTCATGCAACCATGCATTTTTGGACAATTGCCGAGGGCGATTTTCATGGTTTCGCGTTTTGTCTTTGCGTTCGAGAGAAATAAGCATCCAAACTTGAAAATTTTGACGAAAATCAGACAAAATGTACATTTTTCTCAAAATCTTGAGCTTTCCTGACCACTAAAAGGTTTCAGCAAAAATAGCACTCGTTTCTTTAGAAGCCTGAGCTGGTCGCTTTTCATTAACTTCCCCACATTTCGAGAAGTCCATGTTCAAAAATTTTCTTGTTATCCCATGTTCAAGTTGAAGATTTGAAATGAGACAGGTATACCCTACCTGGCTGTAGCAAGCACATTCTAAGCTTTACAATGCTATAAAAATTATTGTTGAATTCCAAGAATTGAGCAAATTGCAATCTTTCAAAATTTGCTGCAAATAACCGAACCAACACCTTAAAGGTTAATGCTCCGAAGCAATTGCTGCAAATTGCTTAGATGCAATGGTCCGAATCTGCGCTGATTATAAGGGCGTGAAGGTGCCAAGAATTTCTTCAAGTTGGCTCAGGAAGACCTTTTTTCGAAACCCTAGATGTCCCTTGCTCAGTGACAGTGTGATATATAAATGCTGCGAAGGCTTGCATTACGGCGTCCGGCTCATAATTAAATTTTGTTGGATTCTTTTTACTGCACCATGGTTGATTGCTATAGTTCTTCCAAAACCGCGTCTGAAAACTGGCAACTTATAGCATTACAGCATTCAGATTATCATAGCGACCCCTGTAATAGGAATGAAAATGGTCGAATGACCTTGTAAAAGAAGGCTGCGCAGATTATGTGTAAGTTTGGAAGAAAGTACGCGTGAGTCTAGCTTATGCAAAATGTGAAGTTTAGTCCCCATACCTCTTACCGTTAAAAAGTTACACAGAGGGATGTTCTTTCCAGTTGCCAAGTTTGATGTCTCGTAAGGGGGTTTGGTCGATTTTAAATTAACCCTTTTGCAATATGGGTGGCTGAAATCTTACATTCAATCTCTTGGAGAATCCATGCCCGCTATTTGTTTTGTTGTCCGATTGACCCAGTCTAATTGATCAGTGACTCCAGTGCGTTGAAAGTTGTATGCATTGAATTCGATTCGATGTTCTCATTCCTCGGTTCTCATTATGCTCATTCCACTAAAACATACGTCGCTTGGTTAGAGGGTCTGAGCTTCGTACTGGCGACCGCTGGTTTTAGTCCCGCCGGGGCGTTAAACATATTTCCTTTGCCCATCATTTAGCTTCAGCTAATGCCTTAACTTTAGCGTTTGTTTCCCACTGCATTTGTAATGTAACTGCATATTTCATGTTTATAATGTTGTAGTTGTGAAAGTCTCTGTTTGTTTCAGCTTGCCTGTAGGATTATGCAAAATTTGCTCAAAACTGTTTTCTCCTCATCGTAGCTACTTTTTCCTTATTTTTCGACATGCTTGATTCCTCCACTGATAGTCAAGATTTATCTTTCCGTTCAGTGCTTTTCTAGAAGTTTACTTCAGCTTCAGCTTCATGCATCATGCTTGTTCAGTTCAATTTCCGGAACTTTTGTGTCCTGAGTATTGTCACATTTTTCCTGTACTTGGGCTACCTGCTTTGGGGACCCAAAGGAAAGCCTGGCCTTCCAGACGTTACCGTTGATATGAAAGTGAGATTCCGAGAACTTATTGTTTTGGGGGACCTTCTAAGCCGTAAATTTTCAGGATAAACAGCCAGCCGAAAACCTTTTTGTGCTATTTGAAAGCTCTTTCGTTCGATGAATAAAATGAACCACAAACAAAAGAAATATTAATTTGGACAAGTATTAATAAAATTAAGCTGGTAAAATTATGTACTGTTGTGATCTAGAAATAAGGATTTCAAGAGCATTCAATAAACTAGGCTAAATACTTAATATATAATGTGAATAATTTAATAATAATAAATGTTAATAAATTGATATTTCCTATGGATCCTTATTTCCTCTATGCCTTTCTAATTGAAGCTATATGTGAATATGTCGTATGTTAATGCTGTTTCTCTGTCGTAATACGTGAAAAATAACATTTTAGAAAAAATACGTATAATAGGATAAGTAGGATAGAATGTAGGATGAAGTACAATCTGAATTCTAACTTTCGTTTCTATGCTTATGCCACATTTTGGAAACCGGAGTGTGTTATTTATAATTATAAAGCTCACACTAACTACATATACAATCTGTGTCGACATGTCCTTAAAAGTGTATATATGTCATTCATTAATGTGATCATTTTCTGTTTATACTGTTGTAGGATCTGATAAGTTATAGTATTATGGCAGCTCATAGAGGCGGTGCGGCTGTGAAGAAGATACAGGAAGAACAGAATGGTCTCTCTGTTCGAAGTAAAGGTCTGACGAAGGAAGGCGCTAAAGAGTTGCTGACGCGCGCTGACTTGATCTCCAATGCGTTGATCATGGAAACATTACAACGATTTCCTGGGATTAAGGTAGATGCAGCTTATTTTGTTACAGCATATCTGTACTCACTCAATGACGATGTCCTTTTAGATTGTTTCGCTGACGTGAAACACTAAATTGTCATCTGTCAAGTTCTTGAGTAGCTGGATTTTAGTGATCACTTCTTTTTGTCTGGCAATTAATGTTAGGTACATAGTAGCTTTGTTAACCAGCAGGGTGGAAAATGGCCAGCCGACAACCAATCAGACACCATCGGCTGGCCAGCGAAGAGGTGCACTCGGCCGGACGGCCGGTGAACCGCCCACCTGTCGGCCAGACTTATATTTCAGCGGTTCATCCGAATGTTCTGAGTAAATAGATTTCAAATCATGCTGATTCATTTTTGTATGCCAATTTCGTGTTCTGGCATCTATGGGTGCCTGCCGGCCGTCAACTGTTAGTCTTCGATTCGTCTGCCGGCGGCTTGGGTCGTCGAACGGCTCCGACCGACCGTTTTCACAAAGTCGTCCGGCCGGTGAAGGCCGGCTGACAAAAGTTCGGCCGGACAACAACGCTAGTATATACTTTAGTGTTCAATATTATCGTGATTTGGGTGTGCAAGCAGTTATAGACATTGTTATAACTAATAACTAGCATTGTTTAGTGGGTGGTGGGTGGGGGTTTCCCCACTTTTCGAAAGCCCCCTCC
Source organism: Trissonchulus latispiculum (assembly GCA_030248195.1). NCBI lineage: Eukaryota > Metazoa > Nematoda > Enoplea > Enoplida > Ironidae > Trissonchulus > Trissonchulus latispiculum. The sequence goes on from JASAND010015774.1 coordinate 45,043, forward strand.
ACTTTTGGCAGCCCCCCCCCCCACTTTCATCCCGCCCCCACTTTTCGGCAAGCCCCCCCCCCCACTTTTTGGAGGTCGCCCAAAACTGTCGAAAAATTAGATTTTTGAGGTCAAAATTTCAAAAATTTTCTCAATGTTTAGCTAATTTATGGACTTATGAGTTAATTTTAAGCTTAAAAACAGCGATTTTTTGTGTTTTTATAAAAAAATGCTAATTCTTCGCTAAAAATTTTGGTATTTTATACCTTGGACTCGCCACCCCCCACTTTTCGGAAGCCCCCCTCCCACTTCCCCCTCCCTAGGGAGGGCGACCCCACTTTCAAAACCCTAAAAAATTCCAGAATAACAAAGTTTGAACTGTAGGTTTTACTTATTAGTTTTAGAAGAACATGCATAATAGCTTCAGAAACTTAGTTCAGCTAAGCTTTGGAGCATATATTAAAAGGAAATTGGGGGCGCGTTCAGAGTTGACGAGCCACTGACAATTTTTATAAAATACAATTATATATATACTCCTGCGACATGTTTTCTGCTTTCATAATGAAGTTTTTAAAAACGCCGCAATAAATCGTTCGCAAGAGGCTAAAATCAGTGCTTGTATGATGATGTCTTTTCTAGATAATCTCTGAAGAGAAAACTACGTTAGACGAAAAGGAGGTCCAACAGTATGAGCAAAGCTCCTATGATATGTGGACTAAGTACAGATCCCTTCTAGATCAGGTGCCTTCTAAGAAGGTTCGTCTCTCTGACATCACGCTCTTTGTGGATCCATTGGATGCAACTCAAGAGTTTACAGGTATTTTTCCCAATAGCTATAGTGCATAAAATCCTGTCATTTCTTTAAAAGTTGGGGGTGTGGGGCGTCAGATTTGAAGAAAGCATGCAGCAAAATTTTAAGCGACGAATTTTTTGGATTTAAAAGCTTACTGTGAAAATCGCTGTTGTTAGCTCGAAGTTCTAGAATTGTTTAACAATTGAGAGGTTTGGAAACTGCCTTCTGAAATTAATTTACACTGTTATGAACAAAAACTATACTAAAATACCAGCCAGCTCCGGCCATATACTCAAAATGTAACAAAATTTGTAGCTATTTTTGAACTTGGATAGTAAAATTAATGTTTCCACACCTTTGGACGCCGCTCGCCAATGTGGGCTTGCGGAACGGGGAGTGATACAGAAGTGGTAAGTGGAGGAAAACCGAAAATGCGTGGAATCCCCCGGTAAAATGCCTGCATATAATGTAGAAACTGTCGTGAAATCGCATAATGGCTAATCGGAAGACATTTATCTCTATTTCTTCGTGTGCAAATTAATGCTCTGGTATGAGTAGTTTCGATTGTGAGATTATCGCAGTAACGTTGTCGAGCGCGGGGAAATTTTTATAGTGTTCTAAGTATAATTTCTATCTATGTACTTTATTTAGAAATAATACGTACTTTTATCAAGGGTTTCATAGATATTTATTGTAAACAATCTCGCTGGTGCCTCAAAGAGTAGTAAAATAATAATGAACACCCCGAGAGGGACCCTTTCAGGTTGGTAGCGGTTAAGATTCATCTCGCTTGTTCTTTATTGTACCGAGATTCGAAATTCGGTAAAATGTGCCTCGCATAGAAAATTACCTGTTCTGAAATTAGTCCAAATGTAGATAACGTATATACGTATGCTGCTTATACTTGCGTCAAATCTCAAAAGGGATTATTACAGGTCTAAAAATTTAATGGGTTTAGGATTAAAGTTTAGCCATAGCAAAAGAATTGAGTATATGTATCCGCTTTGATGGATGTGTCTGCCTTATTTTCATGATTTTGCTTTGCTCTGTAATAATTTTTCGCATAAGCTACTTAGTTGTACAGCTGCATAATTCGGTATGGAATTATACGTGTTTATTATTGTTATTATTATATATTAGTGTCTATATTATTATGTTATGTATATTGACGTTGTTCCATATGTTTTTGTATAAATTATTTTTTATATTGCAACTTCATACTTGTATTCTTTATTTTAGTAGGATTGGGATTTTCGAGTACATATGAAATTTTACGCAATTTCTGTTGATAATATATTATTAATGATATTCTAATAATAATAATATTAATAATATAATATAATAATTATTAATAATATTCTATTTATTCGTTTCAGTTTTAGCTGTAGAAACTAATTAACTAACTTAAGCAGGGTAGTGAACTGAGTCACTGAACTAAGCTTCAATGCTTTCTTTGCTTCCACTGAGAAAGCTACTATATGAGATTTGTGTATGCTGGAACTCAAAAAGTTTGTCCTTTTGTCGTCGTGGTTTTCAGCCGATGTATTGTGGAAAAATGAGGCAGAATTACTACGTGTCTGGATGCTAATCGTCCATGCTATGTATTTTTCCTGCTTACGAATAGATCAGTAATGAGCTGTGTAGCGCGGTTTGTCCTTAGGATTTTTGTATACGTTAACAATTCCTTTGGTTTCCCTTGATTGTATTCCCTTTGAAGGACGGAAAACTAATAACAAGAATTCATAATACTTAGACGCTTGTCACACTCTATGTTATCTGCTCGCGACATAATTGCGCATGTTCACTCGTTTCTACAATAAGCCTTTTATCGAGACTGCTCCGCAAATGTGACCTATCATTGATCAGTCTCGAATGATAAGGTCACATTTGCAGGGGGATCCCGATAAAAGACGCATTGTAGAAACGAGTGAACATACGCAATTGTGTACTAGCCATTGATTTGTGGGGGTGGGGTCCAGACGTGTGCAGGAGGGGAAGTTCTGGGGGGGTGAAGGGCGGCCGAAGGCCGCCGAATTTTCCGGTTTTTTACCAGAAAAATCCGGATTCTGGGGGGGGGTGAGGGACCCCTCTGGGGGGGGGTGAGCTCAGGTCTGGGGGGCTGGAACCCCCCCAAGCATACGTATGGTGGGGTCCACTAACATACGCAATTGTGTACTAAAGTCTGACCAAAAAAATGTAGAAAGCGAAATTGTTTTCCTTATATCTCAAAAACGCTTCAAGATAGCGAACCAGCTATCACAAAGTATATATTTTCGAACCGGACTGATAAGATCTTTCTTTTCGTGAAAAAATGTTTTTGAAATTTCCCGTGCGATTTCAAAGGGCGCCGCTTTTGTATGTCCAGAAAGATTGGTACATGGTAATACCGCGATTTTTTCAGAAAAATGTTCCCCTTGTCTGAAAGTCCTACTCTGCGGATTTCAACTTTTTTTTTGGAAATTGCCTGAGTTATTCAATTTTTTCGATTTTCAAAATCCTTTGATCTTTGCCACTTTCTCGACTTTGACTGGCTGCTACTCGCGAAAACATTAAATAAGTTCCCTTATTTCAGCTGGTTTTTGTGGTTGACACTTGCTCAGAAAATAAGGCGGCAACATCAAAGACAGCCAAAAACCAGCTGAAATAAAGGAAATTGTTACTTTAGAAATTGGAAATTACGCTATTTTTACTCACTTTTGCTAGAATCGCTATGCCGAAATGTTGGGTCAAAAAGTGGTATTTTTCGAAAAAATCGACATTCACATTTTGAAATAGCGCATATTTCAGATCAAAGCTGACGCCCAGGCGGTCCTGAAAATCTAATCGAAAAATTTTTATCCCGCCTAAAGGCGGGATAGCTGTTATCGAAACTGGAGCAATGTGAACTACGCTGAAGGACCACTAAAAATTGAGCAGTATGCTTATCACTACTCTCAGTGAATAGTTTCGTTTTTGTGCAGAGGGGGCATTGGGGAAAATTATTCCTCCGCGACTTGTTTGTTATGGCATCTTAATACCAAACTGCTGTTCAATATTTGCTTTGTAGCAAATTCATATTTAGCAGTGTTTTTAAAACAGAGCCCCCCTAGTTCATATCAATTTATATTTTATCAGCGATTTCTCGCATTTCCCCCTCCGGTTAAGATGAAAAATGGACAAGTTTGTACAGGTCAGCAACAATATGCAAATTAAGTGCTTAAACTTTCTTTAGTAATGAATTGTATTCCCCACCATGCGGTACGTTGCGTGTAAATCAAAGAAACAACTGCTAAAACAGTGCTCCTTTTCTAGCAAAAGATATGTCCTAGTCGAGGCTGTAGGCTCAGTTTTTCAAGTTTTTAAAAGCAAAACAAAAACCCAGAATCATTTTTATTGATTACATATTTGACAGTTGTAAATACTTGAATGAGTTTGTTCTTTATGCCTCTGCTAGATGGCAGATGCGTAGCCAGTGGGTGGGGCAGGGGGGAATGCCCCCGAAATCGGAGATAAAAGAACATATTTAGTTTTTAAGACCGATTTGTGACGTAGGGTCAAATTTTTCCAAAACCACCGCGCCAGCGTCGCTCATTTTAAATAAACCTGCCGCCAAAATTCTAAACTGTACCTGAATTTAGCGTTAAACAGATAGTTACGGAAAAGCTGTGATTAGAGTTGTGACCGGTTCCACTAGAACCGGTTGGAACCGGAACCGGAACCGAACTGGAAGGAATTTTAGAACCGGAACCGGAACCGGAACCGGTAGGATTTGGAACCGGCCGGTTCCACTCTTAAAATTGTACTTGAACGAAATTTTTTGCAGAAGTTTAAATTTTGCAAAAGCTGGATTTTGTTTTTGTGGTTGCCATTCATACAGTCTTTTTCAAGCTAGTGACTGAAATTGAAACTAAAACTCTAGTTTGAACTGAAACTAAACAAATTTAGACCTGAAGGCGAAATATGTAGGATGAGACTGATAATAATTAAGAGTTTCAAACTAAACGTGAAATGAAGGTACAATTATTGGAACTGAAACTGAAGCTGACATTCGATAGAATAAATTTAGACCCTAAACTGAAAACGACACAGCTTCAGCTTCCACTGAAGGTGCCACAAACTCACCGCTTCCCCTTTTCAGGCGATCGAGGTACGTTTCAGGTTTCACTGAAGCCGAGGCATAGAATTAAGAGAAATTTCAAATGTTTCTTTGAATCAACACTAGTGACATTATCCCGTCTGTTAAGACAAAAACTAAATGTTAAGCACACTTGAAAAATTAGGAACATGTATTGTAAGGGAAAATTTCTGCTTCCTTTATTCCGGTAGGAATTTCGTAATTTTTTGTTTTCATGCTTCTGATTTTTTCAAATTTTGTTAAGTAATTTAGTGTGTACTACAAAATGCAGTTGTGAAAATGTCTCTAAATTAATTTTAACGAATTTTTGAAATTTTCTGTTCTAAAATTCCAATTGTAATTGATGAAAGACGGGCACTTTCGTTCAGACGTGAACGATACATCGCCGAACGAAAACTTTAACCAGCTTACATATTTGAATATTAACCTCATAGAAAAGATGAGAGCTCGATGGGATGTAGTCGGAAATTGAGTATATCTTCTCAAAAAATTGGTAAATGGAAAGTGGTGTTGTCAGCACGCAAGATTTAAGCAACATTTTTTTGAAAATAGTAAATTTTAGAGGAGTAGAAAACTTCGAAAGTTGAGTACTTATTTTCTTATTTTTAAGCCATCGGCAACGGAGACGAAAGTCAATCAAAGTTCAAATAATGGAACAGCATGTAGAAGTATCTGTTAGCTATTTTGTGTGATCAAGCGACTGTACATTTCCTCGTTAAATATAACTTTAATATATATGTTCTTCTTTCCAAATTGGCCTTCAGCTTTTAAATATTATAAATGCATTTAAATGTTTTGGAAACTATTTGCTTCTGACACTGTACTCTTTTTAAAGAAATAAAAATTTAAGCTCCAGTATATCTCAATTCTCAGCATGTTTTATTGAAACGTTGTGCAGTTTACAAGATTCTGTTCAGAAGGCGCTGTCTGCATTTAGATGCACAGTAGAATCTCACCGTGAATTATCGAAACAATTTGCTCGACCATACTAAAGTTTTAATTTTTTTACAAGTTTTAGTGTATGTTGTGCATATAGTAACAGCATTTGTAATGGAGCAAATTCAAGGTAAGGCAAAAACTTTAAATTCTAAGTAAACAAAAAGTTTAACCCAGTTGGTTATTATCGCATTACCTATTCCAATTGCTTTGCAGTATTGCTTTATAATTTTGATTGTATAACTCTTGCTGGGGGCCTGCATCCAATATTAAATAATGTTAAAATGTAACTACGAATTTTGTACTTGGAACCGGGAACCGGAAGCTAGAACCGGAACCGGAACCGGAACCGGTACTCTAGATCCGGAACCGGAACCGGTTTTGAAAATTGGAACCGGTCCCAACTCTAGCCGTGATGGCTTGTCTGCCCCTCCCCAAAATTTTTTCCTGGCTAGTGGCTACGCTATGGCTAAATAGTGTAAGTAAATTTCATTAGATTACATTCAAGAGTACACCAAAACTACACAAACTGCTGCCAATTGGCTGGCTTTTAGCAGACATTGCAAGGTGGAGACAGCCGAAAAAAAGGATTGCCCAAACAACCGAAACAGGATCTGTGGAACATAGGCACCCTTCTTGGCACAGTTCAGAAAGTTCAGGAGTTCACCTGAACGCATGGACTTGGCTAAAACGCCAATTTTGCAAACAAACGCAAAGAAGTGAAAGCACCTAACCAGCTTACATAGCCAATACAAAGCAGGCAACAGTACTCGGTTTGCTAAGTTCAACGTCGGGATGATGCTCCTTTTAGGGGCCAACTTGTTCCACTGAGTGAGTCACGAGTAGCAGCCAGTCAAAGTCGAAAAAGCGGCAAAGGTCAAAGGATTTTGAAAATCGAAAAAATGGAATGACTCACGCAATTTCCAACCAAAAAAGTTGAAATTCGCAGAGTAGTACCTTCAGACAAGGGGAAAATTTTTCTGAAAAAATCGCGGTAGTACCATGTACCAATCTTTCTGGACATATAAAAGCGGCGCCCTTTGAAATCGCACGGGAAATTTCAAAAACATTTTTTCACGAAAAGAAAGATCTCATCAGTCCGGTTCAGAAAATATATACTTTGTGATAGCTATCTTGAAGCGTTTTTGAGATATAAGGAAAACAATTTCGCTGTCTACATTTTTGGTCAGACTTTAGGTACGTATTGATTTGCGGGGAGAGGTCCACTAGGTACGCAATTACGGGGGTGGACCGTCAGCGCGCAGAGCATGGCTCGCCAGATGATAACATAGAGCGTTAGTCACACTCCTATGTATTATGTACTCTTGCTAATAATTTTAAAATTCCTTAGTTTTTCGATATGCTCAGGTCCGCTGCAATAACCATTCCGAATTTGAACCGTCAGCTTTGCCAAACTTGTTTGCCAGTGCAGCAACAATAGGGGGGTCACATGCAACTTCATAGTTCATTCACTCACTTTGTATAAGAGTCTTGATAGAATGATGGAATGAAGGATAAGCTTTCAGTAGACTCACTTTATTCTTGAAGAGAGAAAACCTCTTCATGATCCCACCTACTCTTCCCGAAAAAATATTTGTTTTTAAATTTCTGTTGACTAAAAACTAAAACAAAAACATACATACGTATGTACGTGCATATACACTTCGTAGGTTCTAAAATTGACGTACTGATTATACTAAGAAAGATGCGGTCGTGCCCAGATTCGGCTCAGTGTCTCGGCTCATTTAATAGTTATAAATTACACTGTAAAATTACATATCATCAGAGTATTAAGCCTTAATATTTTATGTATATTGAGTCCTGTGAGGAATGAGCTTTTCCAAGCTGACCTTTCCTCATTTCTATGCAGCCGTTTAATTGATTAACCTTGTATTTTGCTGTGCTAAAGAGAAGTCATTTTTATGAAGTTTGTTCTCCTGCTTAGGCTGCTTTTTTGAGTGTTGTAACTCTTCAAAATCCCGCAAATCTGAACAGTGTCAGTTTTTTGCTGGCCTGACCGGCTTTGTCAATATTTGCTCACTAGTTTTGGCACATCTTAGATGTGTGGTCGTAAAGAATTAGAAATTTGTGTTCTACAAACGGTAGGCAACAACTCTCCTTAGAAATTCGTTATTAGCCTTTTTAAGAAACAGGATTGTATGTAAGACTCGAATAATTAGTTTGAGTTTAGAATTGTTTGATAGTGTAGATAGTTGTCTCTTTGTTTTTATTACAAACAGTTTTGGTGTTTTTCGTCGTGAGTCTTGAATCCTTTATTGCTATTTTTTGGTGTGGATTACCAATTTGTACAGAACATTATGTGAGCATGGGGCTGCATCTCTGTCCGTCCACACTTTGAAAAGATGATAAAAGAAAACGTTTAGCATTTAGGGTTTTAGAATTTTAGAGTTTTAGTTTATTTTAGAAAACGTTTAGGGAAAGATGAAAAGGTCCAAAGGGTCCGGTCCGGTCTCCCCTGACCTATTTTAAGCTCATTTCTGCCAAATTTTAGGGATTTCGCTGCATATCTGTGCTTACAGCTAAACTAGGGTCGTGTACTTATTCGACAAAAATTGGAATGTACCCCCCTAGACCGGACCCCGTTTAAAATCCATGATATGCTTTGGATTGGATAGATATTGGTGAAGAACTTTTGTTTTAATAGACTTCAAGGATTATAATAAACCAAGAAGAGCTCAACCTCGTGATTTATGGACTCCAGAACTTGAGTTATGCTTTAGGGGCGCAATGCTTGTTGATGTGTGATGTATATAATAATAATGTCTGAGCATGATAGATGCCTGCCACAGCATTTTTCTACCGTAAAAACTGTTGAGATAGCCAATAATTTATAGTTACTGGCTCGGTTCACGCGGTTTTATAGTCACATTTTTGCAAAATATTTAACGAAAATGAACAAAAAAGACTACGTGCAATGCTGAACTTGAATACGTAGATACATAATTTTATAGTCTTGAAACAACGAGTACATAATTGCACATAGGTAGGTAGGCAACGATTGCTTTTATATACTTCCCATTCGGTGGCAGCATAAGTTAGACCTAAACGTTGCCTTTATGTTGAACATGTTCAGTGTTTCTCAGAAGTTAACAATGTCATAACCATTTATGACGGCTTAGCTGAGTCATAAATTTTTCATTATTACTGGTGCTCAACCAACCTGCGTAACTAGAAATGGCTTAGTATTTAGTTTAGTGCTACCCTGTCGTTCATGGAGCTGAACTAATCCAAGTCAATTTGCATACTGATTAGTGAAGTTTTAGTCTCTGACGTAGATACCTATACCTATGTATTGTTATATATTATCTTTGCATTGAACAGGTTTTCCAGGACACAGGTGACATTTCAGAAACTTTACGAATATGATAAATAAATAACAATGGTGGCAATTGGCAGGCATTCAAGCTTATTTTTATAATTGATCAGTTAGCAATGCATAAACAGAACCTCATTTCTTTGCCAGTATACATAAAAGCATTAGTAGCATAAAAGCTTTTGCTTGGTCTGTTTTTGATGTATGAGACGAATTGTCTTTATTCTTTAATTTATCAACTGACGTTTAAGGGAAGGCTAAACAGGAAGAAGGCTGCTTGTTCTCGACCCGGTGCCTCTAAAAATGAAACGTTTGTCAGTATACAAGCTCTGGGCTTCGTTTCAGAGGCTTCGTTACGCATGTGTTATTGAGATTGATGGTGAGCAGCTCAGGATAAGGCTGTATACTTCCTGAAACTCAGATTATTCTATCGCACAAATCAATCGACGGAGTGAACGGATTAGAGGGCATCTAGTTTGTCTTTTTATCGGGCATGGGTGGTGTACATTAAATTCTCCGATTTGTGTCGATCGATTTCTAAAATTTTCGTGAACGGTTTCAGCAATGGTTTCACTCAATGTATTGGTAGAAAAATTAGAAAGTAAAACATGTCTGTAAATAAAGCATGCCCTCTCCAGATCAGTGATGCAACGACACTTGGGACCACAGCAAGTTTTGAAAAACCGACTGCAAGTCCAATTGATAAAATTATAAATAGTTAACTAATATTATATATGTACGTTGGCATTATCCTGTTAAGTATTTGTTAAGTGCGTTTAGTCAACTTGCATTGACACGTTTAGCAAACCATGAAATATATATTCTCTAGTTGTAAATTGTCAAATGTCAAATCATTATCTCTGTCTTCCCTTTAAGTTTAGTAGGATTAGCTTGAAATGAATTTCACCTCAGATATGACCATTCATTACCTCCGTTATGATGGATCCTGGCTTTTTACCACTTACTTATCTGGGGAGAGGAGAATACGGGTTCTTTATGCATGTTATGCAATTATTTCAGCGTTTCTTCGTGCTAGAAAGCGCGTCCTTTTCAGTGAGCTTTTGAAGTGCTGGGGGTAAATGGGTGCTTTCAAAGGGCCATCTTTTTCGGAAGAAGCAATGGAGCGAAAGCCATTATAAGAAATAAGGAAATGAGCTCTGAAATGAGTTGTTTCTTGTAATTCTCTTCTCTCTCCTTTTTTCTGTTTCTGGCTAAAAGCCTGCTTTATTTGGCATTTAGGATTCCTCGGAGCAGTTTGTAAATGACGTCACTGTGACACTTGCATGAAACTGTCCTTTCATTACGACAAAATGTAGGGAACACTTACACAATAATGTTTACTGTATAACTCTCTGCGCATATATACGTACGCTTGGAGGAGCTTTGGGTTTTTATATATATACCATTTCTATATTCAAAATAATGTAGGTATAAAGAATAGCTTTCCATCGAGTAGAAAATGGATTAGCTAATGAAATCAGAACGCTTTTTAGTGAGTGCTTGGAATTTTTGGAAAACCACCTTCAATTTAATTTTTTGAAGCAAGCTAAGCTCTGCGCTCTGCATGGTTTGTACTGGGAGTAGTGTCTAAGCAGTTGTTAGTGGTTATTCTTCCTTCGGTAATACTCCTATTGCCTTTATTCCTTTTTTGAGCTACAGCTTCCTTGTTTTCATCTTCGGAATCCTGAAATTCTGACCACCTCCATTGCTTTTGATAATCTTTGGCGTGTGCTGAGATACGCCGTTTTATGGTGTCTTTAGGGACTGGTTCTTGAGATTTTTGACAGATACCAAATTTTGCCGTCACCAGCACTTCAGGCTGAAACACTAGAAATTGTCATGTCATGTAAAGCTTCTATCCTTCTTTCCATTACCCTTTGTAGCACAGATTCAGCCTAGCAGACGACTCACGAATACATAAAGGCTCCCATGTTTGCTGAAATTTTCATTAATTGGGGGAGAAAAATGAACAAAAGATAGCAAGCGACTGTCTGCTTCTTTATTTGACGTCATATAGAAAAAACTCTTTCATGGACACTATTAAACTTTAGCTGCATGCAATACTTTGGGATACTTTGCCTGTAATAGTCATCCTCTTTAGAAATTCTTTTGTGATACAAAATTCCCTTTGTTTATTCAATTTTTGACGTCATCTGGAGCTACTGTGCATAGTTATCGCCTATCGGCAAGACATAAATTGCTTGCCTAGATTGGGCTCAGGTTGAAGGTCTGGCTTGATATGTATGGAATAGTCTATAAGACACTGGGGGAAGGTGTCAAGCATTTTGTCAGGATCTTAGGCCTCCCATATAAAGTCATACTTTTTCAGAGAAGGAGTTTTTGGACAGAATAAGCACACATAACTATGAACATGCATGCATAGTGTAGGCGTGAGAATGTTAAATTTGTTTGAAAAGTTGGTGGTTCTCTCTCCCTCTAAGTCTATAGAGCACTTGGCTTCTTTCTGCTGGTGGTATCTTTAATTACTTTTTATCGGCATTTTAGACTTTCTTTTCTACTACTGTCCTTATATTTCGATATGTTTTTCCAGTGCCTTAGAGATACCGTTGTAGTTCGACAGGCGCATGTCATGAATGCGCGTCCATTTGCGTCAATGCACGAGGCCTGAACTGTATTGCTATGCTATTAATGCTGGGTGTGTCGAAACACCAATTTGTAACATCTTAGCGCAATATTTATCACAGATACGGTGGGATAGTAACAGGAGTCTATGTAGAGGGGCCTGCCCCCATTCCACGGATGCAGTCGTCATTTGAGGTGACACTTCTGGCTCTACGGCTGAGAATCCGGGGATGAGCACCGGCACCCCATGTCCTGTGGCAGGACGGAAATATCTCCAGGGGAAACTTTTACCTTTACCTTCCAGATAGACTACTCGGCGACGATGACGTGCGTTGGCAAATTCAAATGGACAATGGAGCCCATTGCTTACAACAATACAATATTATTCATATTGTTTTTCGTCTATTACCTTCTTGTGTTTGAAATTGGGAACTTCTCATTTCAAGCTTTGCAGTAGAAAAATAACAGAGCTTACCGCTAAAAATTATGTACACATTATACAACTCAGTGCGTATGCCTATTAACGTAGATGGCCCTATATGTTTTCGCCAAAATTTTCTGCCGGGGACCAGCTCAGTTCACTCAAATGTTGGGGGCTCAACTAATCTGCCCTAATTTCAGAATTTCTTGTTGGGCTAACGAAGAGCTTGATAGTTCACAATATTGACATTGATCTAATTAATGGATGGTATTAAGGAGCGTTCAAAGGACCTTTAATTCCAAGGCTTCGGACTGGAAAGTCGTTTACAGAAGGAAGTTTCGTGCCTTCTCTTCTATATTTAGATGTTCAGTTTTCCTCTATCTGCTTTAGAAATATCTTACAAAAAAAGATAAGTTTACAGGGGTAATAAATGTCCATTGGAATTGTTAAGTAGGGAGAAAAAGTTTCCAAGCATTACTTTAGAATCTGTGATAACTTAAAATTAACAGTTTGCGTGCTATTAGATGCCTGCTTGCAATAGTGTAGGAAGTATAAATTTAGCTTAAAGAAGCTGACCTTTTTAAAATTTCAGAAAAGTCAAAAGTCTATCCAAGTCATGAATTTTCTTCCGCCCATAACTGTATATAATTGTTGTTAAGAGTGCGTTTATGTATACCAAAGTTAAGTTAGTTATTTTTATGCCAAATTTTTTGTCAACACAAACCAAAACTGTTTAAAACTGCCTTTCTAGTAATTTGTTAACATCATTTTGGTGAGATAGTTTTTGCTCAAGTATTATACACTGAAAGTTTCTGATCAACGACATTTGCTTATCTAATTGGCCTTTTCTTGCCGATTAAACATTAAACAATTAAGCAATTAAACAGCTGTTGGTTAGATAAATTGTCTAGCATTACCGAGGAGCCTACAACAGCTATACAACAAAATTGTGGAGACGACCTTTTTTGTTGCTGAACCTAATGGTTCACTAGTGAGCCTGAAAGGCCCAATGGCTTTGTGTAAAAAGTAGAAGAGGATGGATAACGGTGACGGTGTGAATCACGAAAACGTTTTGAGTTTTGTTTGGAACAAAGCAGCGACGATATAATTATTTTGTGCTTTGGAAGGAATTCCATAGGTTGTTAGAGTGTCGCAGTAGTACTTACTCCTTGACGTACATAGGCTGAGTTGCTTAGCATAAATGCGCAAGGTTGTTCTCCACAGGGCGTACCAGAACTTATTTTGCGCGGTCCTACTACGCACGGTTGGGGGGAAAGGCCGTAGAATACCAGCGCTGCGCTTGCCACATTTTCAAGATATGTGCAAATATGCAGCCCCTTCTTGAGTGTCCTGCTCGTTTAATCATTTTGTTTACTGTGTATAATGTGCTCTTTGAAACTTTCGCATTGTTGTAGAATTAAAATAGGACACAATTTTCTTTAATTAGAAGTAGAACTAATTTGTCTGAATAAATTAATCGGCTTTATGCGGAGTGGATCCAGAGTGCGATTAGTGTTGGAATATGCAAATTACTACTGTATTCAAATTAGCTTTCTCTTTCTCTCCTTTCTAGTTACATTCCTCACTTACGCTAATTCTTTCCTGACGACAAGTCGCTCTGCGCTGACTGTGTGGGGGCCACACCTGGTTTGCGCTAGGTTTTGCTTTGTCGTGTGGGGGCCACACTTTTCACCCTCCCTCCTCGCCCACCTTGGATCCAGGTCTTTTCACCTCTTCTGCTCATCTGTTTTAGTGCTCATCCGCCATTCCTGTTGGTATCATGATTTGCAAAGCCTGGGAGTCACCTCATCAGCCATTTCCGATTTGGCGCGATCCCTGATTGCTTCTCTCTCTTCCAATTCTCTGTCCTCTTACTTTGGCTATGTTTCTCAGTTTTTGCGGTGGCACACTGCCGTGTTCCCCGATTCGGATCCTTTTCCACTGGATGCCCTTAAAGCGTCCCTTTTTGTTTGTTCCAAACAGTCGTCTCTGACATCTATTCTAACATATTCCAACACTTTATCTGGATCCATTCCGCATAAATAGATTATCTCGTAGCCCCATAAACACTAGGCGTAGAGATAATGTTGTTTTGCGCAACTTTAATATTATGGGCAGCCCTCGCTTCGCCCCTGATTTTACTTGCGCACTGTGCGGTCTCCCCAGAAATTATGGTGTACCTGGTGCACCCTCAGTCCCTCAGTACACCCCTTGCGCATGTATGTTGCTTAGTGAATATAGCTTATGTATAATTAACAATGCATAATTGCATTACATATGTAGTAGATGAAGAATAAACCACTAGTTGTTCTCTTCATTGTATTGCGTAACGGTGCTCCAACCACAATACGCGAATGTACCCCCCGTTTGTTGGGGAGGGGGTCGAGAAACCTAGTATCCTTCACCGTTAGATAAGCCAAAGCAGATTCCCATTTGATCCAGGAGTAACCAAAAGAACATAGAACACATATCCTATAGAACACATCCATAAATCCTTTTCATGCACAAAAGAACTCCTGTAACTATTACCAGTAACTTGACATAATCTTAGAAAATTTGAAAAATCCTTAGGTTTTTGGGTAATTTTTGGCTGTCAACTTCGGACCCATGCCACACTAACGTTCAATCGACAGGAACGATTAATTGTATTATGATCTTAAAGTACAAGACGCGAACTTTCATTTCCGCTAGATTTTGTATATCATGTGCCAGTCGACCAGGGTGAGCCGTTGTTTTCCCCCACTTTGCCGGTGAATTGTCTTTCCCCCCTCTGACTGTATACTAATGCCCTGTCCATATATTTCTATAAGCCTTAGCTGATTGAGTGGAAAAATATGATAATTAATACGTATATATATATATATATATATATATGTGTGTATGTATATATATACGTACAATATTGCAATAGTTCATGACATTGTACATATCAATTAAGTTGAGCATGGTTTGGTTACGAAATTAGGTTATTTTCTTAGTTTTATCACTGCTTACGATACTTCGAATCAGAATACATGATTATCTACGGTTCAGCGTAGGGATAACAAAGAATCCGAATAATATCAGGTTAATATGAGTTTTTTGGTCATGGACAAATACCTACAAATTTCCTTCAGCATTATGTCGTTGACTTGGACAGCTGCATTCATCCATCATTCTCTACAATTATGCAACATTAGATAAAGCGGGCATATACATAGTAGTAAATGTATATATGCATATATATATATATATAGATATATATTACATATATACAAAGAATAAGGATATATGTGCATATAGAATATAAAATGTCCCAAGGTAATATAATTTATCCGATTTGTTTTCCCTTTACGAAGCTCCTCTTCAAAGAAAGCTTTCATAATAAGCCCTTGCGCTGAATCGGACTATAAAGTATATTGTTATGACCTAACCTGTTGTTGTTTGCTTCGTTTTATTGCTTATGTAGCAATAATACATATTGCCATCTCATGTTAGATATGCAACCTGCTTCTGTTTTGTTAAATATATATAAATAGTGTCTTCCTGAAATATTTTTCTAATAAGAAATATGTTTCTAAAGATTTCAACGGCTGTGTATTTCAACGTATGTACGTATTGGTTAGCTAATATAAACTTAAGCCTGACTTGCTATGACGTAAAGATTAGACTTTATCACAAGACGAGGTTAGCAAGAATAGTGTCTACAATATCTCAGGAGGAGAATTAATTAGTCTTATCAGGAAAAAAGTTTGGCATAAAACTTTTGCGACAGCTGTTGTATCTACTGGTGTTTTTGCGTCCAGCAAATATATATATACCATATCTACGTATATATACTTTATTATGTTAGCTTTCTTTAATATCTTTTCTTTTAATTGTTTGGACATTTTAGTGACGGTTAAGTTAAGTTACGTAGCCTTGTGCAGTGTAAATGGAAAAGTAAAGCTTGGTAGGCACCTGTTTACAGCATTCACTTAACTGAGGGTCATAAACATTACCATTTGTCCCAATTTTAATGAGTTTCCTGCCTTTACTGTCTGTTCCAGTTAGTTTGTAGTCTTTTCTTTTGTTATATTTGGTTAGGTCTGTACTCTATTATATACATATTATTATTGAAATTATAAGGAAACTCAACATTTTCACTTTAAGTCTACCTAAATGTTTTTGCTTCTTTCAGATTTTCTCCAAAATTTCAGTTTGTTAAATATATAGCTTGAGGGTGTCTGGTTTTAGGAATATTTCTGTCTTTAATATCTCGAGTCCCGACTAATCTCTTTGCGCCTTTCTTAGCCCGTTTTTCTTGGACACTTCTTAAGCTTAACTTTTACTTTATCTTCAGTCATAAGCGGTAAAGTAGGATTACTTCGTTATTGCCGTTTAAATAGCCAACATTTTTAGCTTATTCGTCTAGTCTTTGATTTCTAAAGGGTTCTTGAAGACAGAATATAAGATGTATTTTCCTCACTTAGCCGTGTGGCCCCGATCCTCTCATAGAGAGGAGGCCGCAGAGAGGCTACCAGCACTAACATAGATGAAAAATGTACTGTGCTACAACTAGGTATTGTTCGTTGTGAGTTATTTCCATGTTCGTTCAATTTTGTTTGGTTTTAATGTGGTTTTACACGTTTCGAAGTCGTAGAAAATTTAAAACAAAGTTTTTGTAGGATTTTAGGATTTCGGGAAAACCGGGTTACTGACTCAACCAGGCCTCTGGACCAAGCTTAAGTGACCCGGTTCCATCTATGAAATTGAATTCTTTTGAGGGTTAAAGTATATATGGATTGCAAATTTTACGTGTGGGAGGGACTAGTAGTTCTCCATTTTCTGGATGTTCTCTGAAGGTCATTAAACTTTTGTTAGGTACTTTACTTTCACTTACTGTTATTAGGCCTATTTTATTATTATATACTTACTGTTATTAGGCACGGAAACGGAATGTTGCTCTTCCCTTCTGTCCAATTTCTACTTGGAATGTTACGGTTTTCGATTACCACCTGGCCTGTTTTCGACAATTAACGACCAGACAATTAATCTTACATACTTAATTAAATGAAACTTCGCGAAAATAAGCCTTAATTTGGATGCTTATCCTATCCTCTCGGTCAGTATTTTCTCTAACTCTTTATTTGATAATGAAGAAAGTTGGGAGATTTTATCTTAATGTCAGCTGGAGGAACAGATCCTAATTTGGTTGACCGATTCTGATGTTAAGCCAATGAAGGGTCAGATTGTTCAATTAGACTGAGGGTACCAGTCTGAAGGAAGGCTTAATTTTATTGCTAACTGGGCGCTGAACCTTGGGCACAAGATTTGATTAGAAAGCAGAATTTGAAGCAGAAGAATTAGTCGGAATTTCCAGTTGGTTTGAACTTCTTCGACATTGTGCACGTATCTACACTTATATTCTAATTCGGCAAAGCATTGATTGGTGGTTGGCTACAATATCTGCTTCACCGATTCTGTGACGTAGTAAGTGTGATTATTAAAAAGTTGGAACATAGGGAAGGTTTGTGTTCAAGTTCATTGATATTTTATAGTAGCAGTAGTACAATAGAGTATGACATCAGGCACATTCCGTAGCAAGCGCAAAAACCGTGTTCTGTTTTCACTTTGGTGAGGGCGCTAGTGTATTACAGAGTACGATTCATAGAGTCCTATGTCATACTTTTAGAGTATATAATAATATGTTTCATTGCTGCCAGAACTCTTTGAGATGTGCTGTTAAATCTAAATAGGTACCTTATACATCTAAAACGTTGGTTTAGTGTGCATTTGTACAAAGATTTATACATAAATTTATACACATTTATACATAGTTACAGATTTACCGTAACTCTTGCTGTGCAGTGTTATGGGCGCTAATCATAGCCAGAGTCATGAATCGTCACTGAAGCCAGCGACCGCTCATCATTCCCATTCATCGCATGCACTTTCCACAGTCACTGAGGACAAGCCGGCCACATCGTCATCAGCGACCAAAAAGACTCTCCAGGCGCCCAGTGTTATCATAAGACGGGCCTCCTGCTCAGAAGCTATGCAAAAACCACGCGGGTCCCCGGGACCCCATCATTTGACCACAGGTGGTGGTTCCTCTGAACCTAACGCCATGGGCCTCTCCGGAGTGGAGATTCGACAAGTGCGGAAGTCTTGGCGAGTGGCTCGTCGCCAGGGCAATACAGAGCCTGGTCGAACAATCATGCTGGCCATCTTTGCCAAGTCACCCGAAATCAAGGCCATTTTCAGTCATTTTCTGTCCGCCTCGCCGCGTGGCAGTGTTGTGGCTGAGAACGGTGGTATTGGCGGCAGCGAGGGTGCGTCCGGTTCTGATCACCAGCTGGATGTTAAGGTGATAAAGATTATAAATAAAGAAACATTAATACACAATGAAAGTCATAAAATGAACTGTCAGTAAATAGTTGAGCTCAAGCAAATTAACTCCAAAAGGGCCAAGTTTATGTTGACAGAAACAATTGACCTGTACAAATGTACAGCTGTGTGATACAGTATCATTGTGCACTGTGATCGCATATACGGATCGCCTTGTTATGCCTAACTAACCTAGTTGTGGAACTCACCAGGGGCTTACAATCAGGTTATTTTTCTTTGAAACTGACCACCCGTTAATAAAGAAATGTCGTTTCGTCCTCTGGCGATCAACTACAGCCACACGTGATACGCTTCACAAGTTTGTGTGTATGACACAGTTGGTAAAACGCTCGTATTTAACTAACAGATTTAACAGATTTAGAATTGCGGTGGAGTACGTAACGTTTCTGATACTATGTAGTGCCATTGGCGCCATAAAATTTTTCGCGGGGGGCGGACCTCAGTAAAATTTGGGGATCTACAGGGCGAAGCCTTTAAAAATTATTGAAAATCTTAAAAGGTTGTTATTGAAAGGTTTAAAACGCTGAAATAACGTTAAATTTAGCAAAAATTAATTCATTGTCGCGGCAAAGGCGCAAATTTTTTTGAAATGTTATGTCCGCGCGCAGAGCGGACAATAAACTTATTCCTATCCATCTGGTTTGGGGCGGCAGTCCCCCCGTCCCCCCTTAAGTGCGCCTCTGTCTGATACATTATTCCATTTATCTGCTCCGATACAGTGCATACGACTCTAAACTCACATTTTCTAATGAAGTTGTGCGATTATCGCATTTGTCTGAAAGTAGGATGAAATGAAATTCCAGCATATAATTGAAGATAGGAAATATATACCGAGAGATTGGAACCCGCAACCAGTCATGTAATTAAGCCCTTGGCACAGTCGTGTTGGATCTCTCTATTAATGTGAGGAACACGCCGTGCGTGCGTAATTGTAACAGTACATCGTTACTCTATAACACATGATAAAAATCAAATATGTGGTATACAATATATGATAATATATATTCCTTAAATGCAGATAAGTGTCGCAGTTTCAGGATCGTCGTCAGAGTCTGGACGTCCGTCGAGCCGGTAGCGAGGACAGGCGATTTTCTGTGGACCGGCCAGGGCTACTGGAGCCGCCTTCCAGTCCCGCGGCGTCTCCGCATCGGCGTCGCAGCAGCAGCTGTTCAGTTCCCTTCGATTCCGCCCTTTTCCTCAATCACTCCCAGCGATTTACGGAAACATTTGATCTGATTGTTGCCAATCTGGAGGACCCTTCCGCTGTGGACAACCGACTGAATGAGCTGGGACGGGCTCATCTCCGTATGGTTGCGGATACGCCCATATCCAGTAAATACTGGGAAATCTTTGGTGAGGTGATGGTGGAAAAATCCCTGACCTGGGGCGCCTCTGTTGGCACTCAGAGAAATGTGACCCTGACCCAGGCCTGGATTAAGGTCATCACCTACAGTGTGTCTAAGGTTAAGGAAGGCTACGAAGAGGAAAGACGGCTCTCTGTTCGACAAAAGTGGGGCACTGTTCGAAGAAAGGATCAGCCTCCAAGGGCTTCCCTTTCCCCGGCGCCCTCCCATGGGGATGGGAATAGTCTCCAATTGGTTGTCCCGGAACGCCGGGCCTCTTCCGCGGGTTCACATTAGCAGGTTTTGGTCAGAAGATGCTGCCTTCATGCGTCTGCCGAGCTTGCTTTTTAATTTTTCTAGTTTCTACGTTAATCTTTTCGCAAAGCGCTATTAGATAGAAGGTGCAATACGTTTGAAAGCAGCATTGAAACAACTTTACTGATCTGATCGCATTGTGTGTTTCTTATCTTGCTTCCGAACTGTGATACAAAATATATATTAGTATTTGTAAGAATCTTCTAATGGATTAGTTTATGTAATCATTATGCCTACGTATTTTTGTATTGTAAAATGCTTTATGTGAACGCAAAATATATAACAATGCTTGCTTTTAGTTGAAGGTTTGCTTGCTTTGAACTTTAAAAAGCAATGTACGTAACTTGGCAATCTCTTTCTAATGCAGTTTTTAGATGCAATAAAAGAATTCCAGTGTTGGCTAAAACAAAAACTCGAAAGAAAGACAAAAACAAAAACAAATAAAGACACGATTGTTCCGTGTCTGCCATTTTTAATTAGGTAGACATATGCACGTTCGGTTTGGAGTGGATTAGGCAAAAATGATAGATATATAATACAAGAAAGAAACGGAATCCCAGTTTACAACCATGTGTTACTTTAGCTGTTTTTGAAGTAATTTCGCCATTTGTTGGGGAAGAGGTGAACTAAGGGCCCCAACTTTGGTAGGGAGTATGGTTTTAGTAAATCAGGTGTTGGTTGGAAAATCTTGCAATATAATAAGGTAATTTTCCTTTCCCCAAACGGGGAACCTTTTCAGATTTCGTTGAAGGTATCTTACTACTACCTCACCAAACCAGAGGTGTATTTATGCTGTCAGAGAGTGTGTTGTTTTTCCCTTCTGCATCGTATCCCCTTCCCAACCAACCGCACATCCACACTATTAAAGCTTTACTCAGTGTGTAACATGGACAAGCCGTTAGTGGCTTACTCTTCTTAATAAAAAGAAAATATTTACTAACCTGCACTAATCATTTGCGGTCTATAGATTGCGCAGTCCTGGCCCAGATTGACCTATAAATCCAAGCTTGAGTGGATTAGAAATTTAATGTTAATAAATATACTAAATAAGCCATGTTAACACAACAAATTTACTACTGTCACGTGCACTCTTATACAGTACCGCTCAAAAGTAACCGGGTATCTCGCGAGCATGCGAGCAGCCGACTTGCTCGAGTTTGCTCGCGCTCGTTTGCTCGCGAAATCGCGAGACTTTATTTTTTAGCAAGCAGCTCCTCTAAAGGTTGCTGAAAACTTGCGTTAGACCTTTATGAAAGAAACAATTTTTCCTTGCAACTTTTTGTCTGGCCTTTATTGGGTTGCCGCTTTTTACACAAAAAAGGCAACCCTTTCATCTGGGTATGTCCGTTTTTATTATTATTAATCTCGTGACCACCCCTGTCCCCCCCTCTAACTTTTGCTATGGTTGACCGATTGGGCTGAAATTTTCACGGGGGGTTGGGGGTGGGGTGAAGTGTTGACTGAAGCGCGGGGAGCCCTGGGGGAGCAAGGTTGCTCCCGGAGCAGCGCCGTGAGTAAAAATGAGTAAAATAAAAAAGTTGTCCAAATGAGCTAATTTTGGTATCATTTGAAAGCTCTCGGCGAGTAATGAAAAAGTTGTAATTGGGTCAAGGCCTGAAAATGCACTCATTTTGAGTTATGAGCCGAAAAATGGTAAAAAAATGGCCAAAACCGGCCAAAATGGCTCAAAATTGAAAGTTCTCGGATCGGGCTCATATCGGTGTCATTCGAAAGCTCTCGTTGAGCACATAAAAAGTTGTAATAGGGCCAAGTCGCCAAAATGTACGAAAATTGAGTTACGGAGCTTCAAAGGGTCAAAATTGGTCAAAAATCTACCAAAATGACCAAGAATCTAAACAACTCTAAATATGGTCAATATGGTACTCTATTGAGAGCTCTCGATACGGACTACACGAATCAGACTATACTGGGCCACAAAGGTGCCTCTTTTGGGAGATATAGCCATCTATAAACGGAAAATGCAGCGGCAACCCATTCTCGCTACTTCGCTAGTAGTTTTTGCTTTAATGCGAAAAGGTTATGTTTATGTTTTTTCTGTGTTACCCAAATGTTTTCAGAAAGCATTACAAAAATATTGTCTGCTATTCCCTACGTCACAGCATAGCTTGTAGAGATTAGATCAGGGCCGACAAAGCCCGGCCCGGCCCAGCCCGGCCCGGCCCGACGGGCCGGGCCGGGCCGCGCAGACCTGGTTTTCAGTCAGGGCCGGGCCGGGCCGGGCCTGAAAAAAAGTCAGTAAGGGCCGGGCCGGGCCGCGCAGCTTCCAACGAAAAAAGCCCGGCCCGGCCTGGCCCTGTTCGGCCCTGCCAAGCCCTGTTCGGCCCTGCCAAGCCCTGACGTTTTTCGCATTAATTTATTGCATATATATATATATATATATATGTATATATATATACTTTCCAATTCTTAGAATTGATTTTGACTTTCTAAATTCAAAATTTCTTGCTTTCTTTGTGTCAAACGAGACTGAATATACAAACAAATCAGTATCAAATATACATCAGCTTTCGAGTAACAGAAGTTTAGTCTACTACATACATATGTAACTGTTTCAAACTCTATTTCAAACAACAAACAAACAAACATCCAAACATGTAAACCATTTAACTACTTCGGTAAATCGACCTCCGGCTAATTTATAGTACATTTAGTGCTAACTTCCTTAGCAGGGTAGGATGCTGAAATATTAGTAATGCACTGTTTTTTGAGAGAACTTGAACTTTGGATCTCGAGAATACGATAGTGCAACAGAAAACAAAATTCTAAGCGTCTCAAAACTTCATACTAGAATTTTTTAAAAATTATGGCTTTTCAGGGCCGGGCCGGGCCGCGCAGACCTAAACGGCGCTCAGGGCCGGGCCGGGCCAGGGCCTGAAGCTTTTGACACAGGGCCGGGCCGGGCCGGGCCAAAAAAGTCGGCCCTGATCTCATCTCTAATAGCTTGCTCGCTCGCGAGGAACAGGACATTTAAAGAATTAAAGCTGCACCCTTTCAATCTTTAGAGCAAAATTGGTCCGATCTTACAAGATTATAATTTTGAATGCAGCTTTAGGCCTACTTGTCAAGATACTGCAAAAAGCTTAAAGAGGCCACATAGAACAACAGTAATATGGCAAGCAAAACAACACGAATTAACAACGAAAGCGGTGAGTAAAATCATTGTACAAATCGTGAAACCGATATATCATAACCGTATATTAGCTATGCTATATGTAAAACAACCGAAGCTGAAACATTAAGCTACGCAGTGAAATTGCACCATGATTAAATTAAGAACACAAAATAATTATTAGTAATTATTACTTACTTATATATATACTTAATAAGCCTTACTTATGGCAGCATTTTTGCAGCGGGAAGTTTGAATTTTCTTAAATAGCATTATCTAATATAGTTGGTATTTTTTCAAGAACAGAAACCTTTTTGCTCTAAGAAATATTTTTTATTTTCACTTACGTGGCACTATTCTCTGACAAAGCTTAAATGTTTTTAACAATGACCAGCAAGCAAGCTACAATATGTTTGTCTTTTCATAAAACCCTGGGTAACACAGAAAAATCAGGAACAGCCATTTTGTATTAAGGTGGTGATTTCTTTTGGGCACATATTGTTGGTTGACGGCACAAACCAAGATGAAATTTGATCAAACTTTACAAAATAAGTTCATTTGGTGTTCTAACACCCTCCGCGCAATCCCGCTTCAAAATTTCGACATTTCCGTTCAGGACGGTTTTCGCCAATTTCTGACAGTTGAGCAGCAACTGCATAGCTGTGACTATACTCATTTGAAAGATCTCGTTGAGCTCTACAGTTTTGCTTTTGAAAGCAACTTTCTAGCTTATCTCTAGCGTGAGATATAGCCGATTTTCTTATTTTGGCGTTGAAAACTTGTAATTTTTGCAGAAATCAAATAATGCACGATTTCTTGAGCTACGCAAGCCGTAAAATTTAACTAAGGGTATCGATTTGAAGACCTCGTCGAGGCCGAATATCCGAGGCATGATGATCTTCCAACTCCTATCCCGTGAGCTGCTATCATAAAAAATGTAGTTTTTGCAAAAACATGACCAAAATTTTTCCAGCGATTGTGGAGCATTTACTATACAAGCTAGAGGGTTGCCACTTACTAGACATGTTTTACACAAAAATACCCAGGGACCCTTTTTTAGTTGCCCCGATTGCTGCTTTCGAGCTAAAGTTATCGATTGCCAAAGTTGGGAAAAGTAGGTAAAATCCAGGTTGCACAAACATTTTAGCTTATGTCTTCATAACGACGAGTGATTTCATGATAATTAAAAAAGGGTCCCCAGCTATTTGATAGTAGAATCGAATGATGTAGCCGATGCCTCACGAAAAAATTTACTTTAGTCTGCAAAAAATCTGGAAAATTAAAGAACTTCGAAAATCCAGGAAAATAGTTTCCAAAGACTGAAGTTAGTTTCATTGCATTCATTAGAAAGAGAAAATGTTAAGCTCCATTCTGATATGAAAATGGCTTCTTAACTCCAAGGAATGAATGAGTAATAAGGGTTCAAAGTTGATGTCTCCAAAAGGAATCACCACCTTAAAGCAACAAACTGGAAAGCTTTTCAAGAACTTAGCTACACCATAAATGTTAGCGTTAACCTTTTAGAAACGCTCCCAGTAAACGTAAAATTTTTAGTCTCCCATCTCGCGAGTAAACGAGCGCGAGCAAGATCGAGCAAGCCAGCATGCTCGCATGCTCGTGAGATACCCGGTTACTTTTGAGCGGTAGTGTACTTTTATACACAGCACTCTTGTTTATGTCCCTATGTGCACTATCTTCTGGCGTTAAAAAACCCCCTCTCTTGTTACCGGTTATATTACCTTTAAGGCTTGTGGATAATAGCAGCAGCGCCGCTTTGACTACGTAAGATCTAAGGATATAATATGAATGAATGACGCTCATTACTGAAAAACAACTCAGATGTTTCGAATCTATGCGGTGATCATCTGATGAATGAGTAAACGACGGGGGTGAAAGTTGAGAACAATGTGTTCCCTACGTCTTCACTTTGATCTCTTCCGCTTCTTATTGATACGGACAGTAAAACCCTGAGCTTTACTAGCAGAAAGGCCTGAATCCATTAGCTGCACACTTTCTTTTAATTAATATGATGGTGACGTTTGTAAAGGGATGATCCAGGGGTGTTTTCGGATAGTCTAATTTCGGATAGTCTAACTTCGGATAGTCTAAAGAAATTTTCGAATAGTCTAACAAGGTCAAACTAAATTGCACTCTGAAATTTTCTGTTAATTGATTTTCGGATAGTCTAATTTCGGATAGTCTAACTTCGGACAGTCTAAAGAAATTTTCGGATAGTCTAAAAGATAAGCAAAGAAAATGGACCTTAGATTTATAAATGTAAGTGTTTTAGATGTCCGCCAGGATTTTTTTCGATTATTTTATTCTGTTTTGGCTGCACCGTACTCCGTTATTTTTGTGGGATTTTTACAACGTGAAAATCCGCACGAATAATTTTGTAGAAGCCTGGCACAGCCGTTTTAATAGTCACATGGGCAGCCTCATCTCAGCATTTACAAGTTCATGCTTTTCTTGAAGCACGAATTTGATCAGGTCAAAAATAAAAATTTTTGTGGGAGACAGAACGGCCTTGATATAATATCCTTGTATATATAGCCTATTTTTACAATTTTAGATTCTGCTTGTGTAACGTTAAATAAAATGTTGTTGTAACTGTTGTCAAACTTAAAACACTTACATTTCTAAGGTAAATTTTCTTTGCTTATCTTTTAGACTATCCGAAAATTTCTTTAGACTGTCCGAAGTTAGACTATCCGAAATTAGACTCCGAAAATCAATTAACAGAAAATTTCAGAGTGCAATTTAGTTTGACCTTGTTAGACTATTCGAAAATTTCTTTAGACTATCCGAAGTTAGACTATCCGAAATTAGACTATCCGAAAACACCTCTGATCATCATACTTTTAATTAAATGCGTGTGAAGAAACGTTGTTGCTTGACTTTGTATGGTTGATTCTCTTTGCTGTTATATACTTGGTTGACTTTATCTCTTTCAACTTTCTACACTCCGGGCCTGATTTTTGGCTGGGGTGTATATATGGTCTGCCTGGCGGACAAGCCGGACTAGGCGAGCGGAAGACCAAAGCTCACGGACCTAGTCCTGCCGTGGGTGGGTCGACTTTACGGCCTGTCTTATTAGTTTTTGAGAAGTTATACTGAATACAGTTAATAAGGTACATACTTAACTTACATAATGTGGCTTTGAAGATGTTTGTACAATTTCGTTCGCAGTTCTCACTGTAGGTAGCATTGTTTGCCAGCAGTTAAAATGTTTCTTTTATTGTTTAGGTATTTATGTTTATTATTGTTAAAATGTTAAAATGTAAAATGTCAAGATTGGGTTCTATTTAAATTGTATTTAAAAACGAGTGCCATTCTAATTTTACCGGTGTCGCCTGGTAATAAGTAGCAGTAGTCATGTACCGGAGCCGCCACAATGACACATATAATCTATAGATATATTCTGAAAAATTACTTTCATAAATGTACACAGTTATCAAATGCTCTAAATTCTAAATCAACTATAAGTTTGTGAAGCAAGCTTTCCTAATGGAAAGCAGTTTTCTTTTAAAGATGTATCGGTATTTAAATTTGCTGAAACGATGCAAATCGTCGCTGTTCGGCAGGCAGAAAAGCTTGCCGGCCCATGGCCAGACGTCTACCCTCTCAAGCATCATTAGTTACAACTTTAAAGCAATACGTTTAACAAACTCGCTTAGGACATTTGCTATTTTCTAAAGGTCGGCGTTATCGGCATCCAGTATATTTATACAATGCAAGGGGCAAGTCGTTCTTGTATGTAGCGATTGAAAGGATTCCCTTCCCTCAAAACACAGCACATGTACAACATGATGCTAACTACACATTATGCTCTAGAAGCTTAAACTCGAGATTATGAATTTCTATGAAGGATTATAGGCAAAGGCTCCATTTAATTTGATCTATTGACTTTATTTATACCTACAAAAGTTGCAATAATTATACTCTTACAATAAGTTTCGTGCGCTGAAGTTTTGGCGATATACTAAGGCAGACGCACACCTGTCCGTAAATTTCGCAAGTTTAATTAAAATTTGGTATGGAATGGCTGTATTTCAGTACAATTCTGATCGATCGGCAGCAAAACTTTAAACATTTTCTAATTTTTAAGTTTCCCAAGTCTGGACCAAGTGAAACAAAAATGTTTTTTGTTATCAATTTTGCTAATAAATTGCATACAGGGATTTTCTGTTTCGCTGAACACAAATCCAAAAACGGTTTTTTGATGCAATTTTTCGTTATTTGAAACAAGCTAAAGTGTAAAATATGGGGGAGCTAGGGAATTAAACCGCTGAGCTCACACACCAAATTTTACGTGGAACTGGCGCAACGAACGCTGACCGGTGACTGCGTGTGGAGATCTTTAGTCCAGGCGGCTCTTTTCCATCGACTTGCCTCGCCAAAGGGGGAACCGACGATTTTTGGGGGACGCCAACGGGGCGCCAGACAAAATGGGGGACACGCACGCAAAATTTAAGCTCAGTTACAAATCAGCTCCGGACTATTCCCAGAGCTCTACCTAGCTAGAAAGAGAGATCAAATCTAGTTAAAGTTAATAAACAAGAATAAATTAAGCAAGTAAAAGACAACTGGCGGGTTTATTAATACGCACACAGGGCAGTTACGACAGGGAAATCCTTCCGGGCTACCCAGAGAGAACAAGCAGATTAGCGGGCTACCCGCAAAGCAAACAAAGCAAGGGTACAAAAGGAATACAAACAAAAGGGGGGAGGGAACCAGCAAATCAATAGGGGAAAGGGAGGGAAACAACAAAATTAGGGGAGGGAAGTTAGCTAGAAAAGGTAGACCCGGGGGGACGGGGGCAACCCCGCGAATTAGGAGAGGAAAAGGAAGGGGGAGTTAAGAGTTAGACAAAAAGTAGTTGAAAAGGGGTTAGGGGCAGGAAAGGAAGTTAGAAAAAGTAAGTTTAAAATAATTTTTAAGAGAAAAACGAAAATAGGAACACTAACTCACTAACATAAGGCAACAAAATATAATACTGAGCAAACAAAATGGCAGTAAGTATAAATTTTGATTAATTAAATGTATATAATGGTTTTGAAAATCCAAGAAAATAGAATGTTAGTTTAAAATAGATTCAAAGAATGTTAGTTTTAAAAGAGAATCCAATGAGTTTAAAATGTTAAAAGTGAATCCTTTTGGAATGTAAAAATGGAATGAATTTTTAAAATATTAAAGCACCGAACTGGACATATTATGCTATACGTGACAAGAATGAACAATAGACTATGAAAATATAAAAGACAATAACAAGTAACAAAATTTTTATACAAAGTTTTATAAAGCTACCAAAATTATTCTTCTTGTGATAATTCAGAGCTGGAGAGGCGGAGGAAGGGGGTCAGGGACTACCCATCATAGTTCAGCAGGAGGGGACAGGGATCACAACAGTGTCCAATCAGCACTGGCAAAAATAGGGATTGGCGCCATAAATAGGGAAACTGCTATATTTTACATTAGGCTGCCCGGCCTAGGCTCTTTTTCTTTTTTTCTCCTTTTCCAATTTTTCCCTAAATATTTTTGCTGTTTTCCCTCCTCCCCCCTTCCCCCTTAGGGCGCTCGTGTAGGCTGCTGGGGTAGCCCCACCGTACCTGAGATAGCCCTACGAAACTGACATACTATATGACCGGAACCTTGGTGGGTTGTGGCATTCTTTTCCCCTCCCCTTGACCTAATCTCTCAAAAAGAATAGTGCTTTAATAAATTCGAAGCTACTTTCCCCATCCCAGGCCCCTTAATCTTGAGCTTATTTTTGATTCTACTTATATACATATATACGTATTTGTTACTGACCTTATGTATATAATTGACAACTGTGCATCCCCACCCCGTAAAAACTCCTTTTTTCCTTTTTCCTTTTTCCTCTGGCACTCGTCGGGGCTCGTGCTTTAAGCCCTGGGGAGATGTAATGTGGGTGATAGCGTCCCCGCTATCACCCCCTTTCCAAGTCCCTTTTCAATTCTTAACTTTCGTAGTTTTCCCTAAAACTCCCTAAAAATCCCCCAAATCCCCCTTAAATATTATGTTATTATAATTGTTGGGAAGCCCGATAATTTTGTATTATTTTGAGCGTAAAATCCCCCCTAAATAATTGCAGTGCTAACTTTATGCTCATATTTCGAAAATCATTCAAATCTTTTAATTTCCCTATTTTCTGAGCATAAACTTAACCTTGCATTATTTCGTAATTTGTGTTGGCTTAGCAAAGATAGACCCTCCCGTTCCCAACGCATAACAAAATTCTCCTTTGACGCTTACGTCACCTTTTCATGAGTTGGGAGTTTTTCAAGTTCGCGTGCAGTCGGTCCTGAGAGTTGGGGGCCCCACCCACTGCAATCCTACACCTAAAAGCGTGTTTATTTTTGTTTTCTCCTTTGAAAATTACCTTTAACTCACATTTTCTAATTCCCTTTTTCAGTCTTAACCCCTTTCAATTTCTTTTTCTTTTTAACTCCTAACTCTCCCCTCCCCTTTCCTGTCCTAAGTTGCGGGGTTGTCCCCGTCCCCCTGGGTCTAACTCTACTAGCTAATCCCTCTCCCCCGGTTTTGCTGTATCCCTCTCCTTTCCCTTTTGATTGCTGGTTCCCTTTCCCTTTATTTGTCACCCCCTTTATACCCTTGCTATTGTTTATTTCTGCGGGTAGCCCGCTGTACTTGCCTGTCCCCCTCTGGGTAGCCCGGAGGGACTTTCCTGTTATATAGCCATGGGGTGAAAAAAACCCACCCCCTTTTTGGGGGAACAAAACCTACCCGCCTCCTGGGTCATGGGTTGGAGATATGAGCTCCAAAACATAGCAGCAGGAAGCGCGACTCTTTCTAACCTATGTATGCAAAGATCAAGTCATTTGGTTCGCTCTTGCTCATTTTATGACATTTTGAAAATGACAACTACTTTTTGATTCAACCATCCAAAAATTTACCAAAAGTTTGGACCGATGTAACTTTTGACTGGGTTGGGTTAGAAAAGTTTTGCAAATATCTGCAATGATGGCAACTCTTCCGCTTTGGACACAGCCAAAATTAGACCGATCCGCTGTACCGTTGGTCTGGCACATTGCCAAACGTGGCGGGGAAAAAACCCACTTTGCGGGGAAAAACCCACCCAATTTTTTTTGAAAAATTTTTTAACAACTCAACACGGAAACAATTAGAGACTATAGCACGGTACTATCGAGCACGCTGCGTCATCCTATGCGGTCAGATTCGGACAATTTTGCTTACCTGGCTAGCTAGGTGCTAAAAACCTTAAAAGTGCCATTTCGCTGCTGGAGGACCCAAAACAGGTACAATTGTGGATTTTAACAGCCAATTCTACGTAAAAACCATTCTCTACACGATAGAACAATAACTTTTATCAAATTACATCATTTTTAGCATTTTTCAAAAATTGCCCTATGTTTATGTGTTAAACTTTATGAAACCTGGCCAGTTGATGCAGCATTTTCAACGGCACCTGAGATCTCAAAAAAGCTACTTAGATCGGGTTTTTGGTTCATACTAACTAAAAAAGGGTTGAATTTTACACTGGAAGTGTCAGAATTGCGATAGAACAATTTTTAAGACCTGTGAGGGGTGGGTTTATTTTTCCCCCATATGGGTTTTTCCCCCCATTGGGTTTTTCCCCCGCTACTTTTTGCATTATACCGCTCTAACGGTACAACCTACAGAAGTGCAAATAGGCTTAAAAGAAAGTTCTAAGTACGCCAAGTACGACGGTATATAAAGTTCTCAGATAGCCCTTATAATAAAAAAGTTCCAGCCAAAATCCGAAAATGTGGGTTTTCCCCCCATGGCTATAACTCCCCTGACGCTTATTATTAAACCAGCCAGTTGTCTTCTGTCTAATTAACTTATTCCTAAATATTAACTTTTAAACTAGATTTGATCTTTTTGTTAGCTATGTAGTACTCTGGGAATAGCCCATAGCTTGTCCCTAATTGAGCTAATTTTCTGTGTGTGCGTGTCCCCCGATTTTGTCTGGCGCCCCGTTGGCGTCCCCCAAAAATTGTCTATTCTCCCTGTGGCGAGGCAAGTCGGTGGATAAGAGCCGCCTGGACTAAAGATCTCCACCCGCAGTCGTCGGTCAGCGTTCTTTGCGCACAGTCCCACGTAAAATTTGGTGTGTGAGCTCAGCGGTTTAATTCCCTAGCTCTACCCATCTTTTACAAAAGCTTAAGCTTAAGCTTGTAGTTGTATTTTA
The DNA here is from genome assembly GCA_030248195.1 of Trissonchulus latispiculum. Taxonomy (NCBI): domain Eukaryota; kingdom Metazoa; phylum Nematoda; class Enoplea; order Enoplida; family Ironidae; genus Trissonchulus; species Trissonchulus latispiculum. The sequence goes on from JASAND010015774.1 coordinate 76,578, forward strand.
GTTAACGAAAAGCTGAATCGAAAAACCGGTATCGAATTCGAATTTAGCGATCCAGAAAACCCCTGTGTGCAAATTTTTAAGAAAATTGAAGACAAAAAATTTTTTGGTTCCTCTTGGTCCCCCGTGGAAAACTTAAAAATTACATTTTTAAAATTTTAAAATTTTGCTGCAGATCGATAAGAAATGTACTGAAATGTATCCGTGCCAAATTTGGATAAAATTTGTTAAGTTCTGCGCACTTGAGGACTGATGTGCGACTGCCTTAGTATCGCCGAAGATTTCAAATTTTAGAGCGGTATTATATTATTCCATTTTGCTTTACGTTATTTTACGTTTCTTTACTTTTATATTTTTTACTCTATTTGGCAATTGTTATTGTTTTGGGATAGGAAAAGGTGGAACGACGATCAATTTGGAATAGACAAACTGCAGTTCAGTTTCACACGAACCCATTTACTTTTAGCTGCCTTTATTTGACCACGAAGGTACAATAAGTACGTAGGGTAGTTTTATGAAATTGTAACTGGATATCTAGGTATGTTTGCATAGAACCTGATTTGGCCAGAGTACACAACAACTTTGCATGTCTCTTTCTATTACTGAATTCGGTCGGCTTTCCGCAAAAGGAAGGAGAATAGAGAATCTCAAACTTAGTTGCTCCACTTCTGTTGTTGTGTTGACTGACGTCATAGGACATGGAAAAGTGAGGACTAATGAATCCCCTTGAAGGCTTGCACGACTTTGTATTATGTGTCAGTGACGCACACCTGATACATATGTACTGAGAGAACAGAGAAAAGGGGTACAGAAGGGGGAATGGGCTTATTAACACTAACTCACATTCTTCGAGGTATTGATGACGTCAAAGGCACGGCACATGACAGTCCCAGTTTTGGATTGTCCGAGTTCCTATATCTCTTCTGCTGAGTGCATTTCTGGTCATGTTTACGTAAGAACAGTCTGTTGTGGTTATACCTAGAACATTCTGTGTCAGTCAATCCAAACTTGCCTTTCGCTCTGTCCTTTTATCAATCAGTTTAGTTTTTTATTAGCTGTCGTCTAGACAGGTTCGATTCCTTTCTTTCACTTATCTCTGGCCCAGCCCGCTTTGCCTTGAAGCCTGAAAGTTCTTTCTTAGGACGTCATTTATTGTCCGGACTTTTTCTTCAGCTCTTCCTGACAGTTGTGGAGCCGTCTGGCCAACGTGAGGGTGAAGTGAAAGATGGACGTGCGATTAATATTAAATAATAATGAATGAAACTATATCTGCAAGGTATATATATTGCTTTACTCCACCTAGCACCAAAAAAAGATATCAGGGCCTCAAGTATTCACCATCTATTATTTTTTGTAATTCTTCTTTTGCAATCGCGTTTGCGGGCGCTCCAGTTGTTGTTTGTTATACGATTTGAGTCTGAGAGATTTGCTAGGATGCACCGTTGGCGGTTGAACGCATTTTGCTGTGGTTGTTGCTTTTTCAGAAAACTCTGCATACCCCACAATTTCGAAAACTTTTTGACTATTTTTGTTAAAAATTACTTAATGAAATGAACACCAGCATATGCTTTACCCTTCTCGTCATGCAATCCTGTGCTGGTTGCATACTACATGCTACATGTAGGTTTCTATCATATATACCTATTACCTGATATATGTTTGTAGATATTACAGTAAAATTATTACCCACTAAATGCAAGCAAGCAAGCAAACAACCGTTGATTGGCATTTTGTTTATGCAAACTTTGATGTGTAAACAAGAGAAGAAGTGAGGGGTAAAAAGTTTATGGTTTGGTTTTGTGTTTTGTTCTTTGATTGAAGTCAAGTGTTCCACCAACGAAACAAGACTCTCAGCTTTGCTTCGGTACTCACAGTTCGACCTCTTCAGAACCAGACAATTATCACTATAACTGTTTTTTACCGCCTACATCTGGTTTCCACCTCTTTATGTCAGAACAAAACAGCAACAGACAATTCACAATGAAAAAACAAGAGAGGTATACTTGTAGTGTTTGTAGGATTTTAAATGGACACTTTTAGCTTTGAAGAGACTAAAAAGTACAGCCGGGTAGTTTTTGGAAGCGTACTTTATTTTGTTTTGCTCAGTCCGCCTTCCTTCCGCTCTTTTCTGCGCTTCCTAGTTGGCTGATATGCCGACTTGGGAACAGTTGTCGTCCTTGTTGCAGGGGTTTTTGCCTCCTTTTGTTTTTTAGGTCATACTTAGTGTTGTTGTGTGGCGTCGTGTCGTGAGCACGTACTCACAATGCCTCTGGGTCACCCTTTAGCCCGGTTTTTGTGATAACCCTTAAAGTGATGAGGGGCTAAATTTAGCTTCTTGAAATTTACTGACGTCATTGGGCTTGAGCTTTTTTTTAATACCTCCTTTTGAAAGCTAAGTAGTACGTATATATCATTTAAAAGTAGCCTGCCTAGCCCAAGTTGGTTCATTTCGATATCAAAAACTACTTACTGACTGTTCTGAAGCAGTGCTAAGAGAATGAAGTTTTGAAAGGAAAACATCAAAATCAAAGCTTTCTCGAGTAGTTTTTTGTTGATCTGACTCAACTTAGTTGTCGGTCTGGCTTTTGAAGATTGTTAATCAAAAGTTTGTTTGTCAGTTTCGATGATTGATTACTCTGCGTGAGCGCGGTACATACTGCTGGTGGTTGTTTATAAACAATAATTTCTGATAAACATTAGAGCTACGTACTGACACGTGACAGTAAGGCTTTTTGATAACTAAAGTTTTGTTAGAAACTCAATAATTGAGTGATCAAATTATACATTTTTATCTAGTTCTTAGCAAACTAATTTTATGTTTACAGTTCACTGTTTCTTACTAACTGAAAAGTGCGTATTAACCCCACCTCTCTCTCATGTGACTGCATAATTTGATTTCAACTCGTTATCACTTTTCCTCCCATGGTTCGCTTCCTTTCAAACTTTCGCTTCAACTAGTTTGAACTTTCTTCGGCACAGTGACATTTGCTTCATGATATAATTTATGGTTTGCTGACGTCAGAAATCACTAACCTAAGCAGACTACGAAATATCCTTTCTATAATTCTGCGTAATTAAATTCACATTTTGAATCGTACATATATGTCCGACTTACGTAATTTATTATTGTTATTCTTGCAGAGTTTCCACCTTGTCAGTTTTTGATTTATTGCTTCACTGAAGCTGACATATTCGTATAATTTCTGTATATACCTTTGGACACTCTTTGGATCTCATCCCTATATTTTGTTGTCAAGACCAGTTAAAGGGTTTCACGGCAGCAAACCATAAATTATATCATGAAGCAAATGTCACTGTGCCGAAGAAAGTTCAAACTAGTTGAAGCGAAAGTTTGAAAGGAAGCGAACCATGGGAGGAAAAGTGATAACGAGTTGAAATCAAATTATGCAGTCACATGAGAGAGAGGTGGGGTTAATACGCACTTTTCAGTTAGTAAGAAACAGTGAACTGTAAACATAAAATTAGTTTGCTAAGAACTAGATAAAAATGTATAATTTGATCACTCAATTATTGAGTTTCTAACAAAACTTTAGTTATCAAAAAGCCTTACTGTCACGTGTCAGTACGTAGCTCTAATGTTTATCAGAAATTATTGTTTATAAACAACCACCAGCAGTATGTACCGCTCTCAGGCCGAGTAATCAATCATCGAAACTGACAAACAAACTTTTGATTAACAATCTTCAAAAGCCAGACCGACAACTAAGTTGAGTCAGATCAACAAATAACTACTCGAGAAAGCTTTGATTTTGATGTTTTCCTTTCAAAACTTCATTCTCTTAGCACTGCTTCAGAACAGTCAGTAAGTAGTTTTTGATATCGAAATGAACCAACCCTGAGCTAGGCAGGCTACTTTTAAATGCAATATACGTACTACTTAGCTTTCAAAAGGAGGTATTAAAAAAGCTCAAGCCCAATGACGTCAGTAAATTCCAAGAAGCTAAATTTAGCCCCCTCATCACTTTAAGGGTTATCACAAAAACCGGGCTAAAAGTAGACCCAGAGGCATTGTGAGTACGTGCTCACGACACGACGCCACACATTAACACTAAAAACATGACTTAAAAAAACAAAAGGAGAGGCAAAAACCCCTGCAACAAGGACGACAACTGTTCCCAAGTCGGCATATCAGCCAACTAGGAAGCGCAGAAAGAGCGGAAGGAAGGCGGACAGGCAAAAACAAAATAAAGTAACGCTTCAAAAACTACCCGGCTGTACTTTTTAGTCTCTTCAAATGCTAAAAGTGTCCATTTAAAATCCTACAAACACTACAGAATTATACCTCTCTTGTTTTTCCTTTGTGAATTGTCTGTTGCTGTTTTGTTCTGACATAAAAGAGGTGGAAACCAGATGTAGGCGGTAAAAAACAGTTATAGTGATAATTGTCTGGTTCTGAAGGGGTCGAACTGTGAGTACCGAAGCAAAGCTGAGAATCTTGTTTCGTTGGTGGAACACTTGACTTCAATCAAAGAACAAAACAACAAAACCAAACCATAAACTTTTTACCCCTCACTTCTTCTTTTGCAATCGCGTTTGCGGGCGCTCCAGTTGTTGTTTGATTATACGATTTGTGAGTCTGAGGAGATTTGCTAGGATGCACCGCTTGGCGGTTGAACGCATTTTCTGTGGTTGTTGCTTTTATTCAGAAAAACTCTGCATACCCCACAGATTTCAGAAAACTTTTTGACTATTTTTGTTAGAAAATTACCTTTATTATGAAAAATGAACACCAGCATATGCTTTACCCTTCTCGATCAGTGCAAATCCTGTGCTGGTATGCATACTACATGCTACATGTAGGTTTCTATCATATATACCCTTATTTTTACCTGATATATTTCCTTTCTGTAGATTATTACAGTAAAAATTATTACCCACAATAAATGCAAGCAATTGCCAATTTTGCATTTTAACAATACCCGTATGATTGGCATTTTGTTTATGCAAACTTTTTTTTGAGTGAATGTAAACGTGATTTGAGGAGAAGAAGTGAGGGGTAAAAAGTTTATGGTTTGGTTTTGTCCATTTGTTCTTTGATTGAAGTCAAGTGTTCCACCAACGAAACAAGACTCTCAGCTTTGCTTCAAGAGTCACAGTTCGACCTCTTCAGAACCAGACAATTATCACTATAACTGTTTTTTACCGCCTACATCTGGTTTCCACCTCTTTTATGTCAGAACAAAACAGCAACAGACAATTCACAATGAAAAAACAAGAGAGGTATCACTTTGTAGTGTTTGTAGGATTTTAAATGGACACTTTTAATATTTGAAGAGACTAAAAAGTACAGCCGGGTAGTTTTGGAAGCGTCACTTTATTTTGTTTTCTCCAGTCCGCCTTCCTTCCGCTCTTTCTGCGCTTCCTAGTTGGCTGATATGCCGACTTGGGAACAGTTGTCGTCCTTGTTGCAGGGGTTTTTGCCTCTCCTTTTGTTTTTTTAAGTCACTTACTTAGTGTTAATGTGTGGTTTCGTGTCGTGAGCACGTACTCACAATGCCTCTGGGTCTACTTTTAGCCCGGTTTTTGTGATAACCCTTAAAGTGATGAGGGGGCTAAATTTAGCTTCTTGGAATTTACTGACGTCATTGGGCTTGAGCTTTTTTAATACCTCCTTTTGAAAGCTAAGTAGTACGTATATATCATTTAAAAGTAGCCTGCCTAGCCTGGGTTGGTTCATTTCGATATCAAAAACTACTTACTGACTGTTCTGAAGCAGTGCTAAGAGAATGAAGTTTTGAAAGGAAAACATCAAAATCAAAGCTTTCTCGAGTAGTTATTTGTTGATCTGACTCAACTTAGTTGTCGGTCTGGCTTTTGAAGATTGTTAATCAAAAGTTTGTTTGTCAGTTTCGATGATTGATTACTCGGCCTGAGAGCGGTACATACTGCTGGTGGTTGTTTATAAACAATAATTTCTGATAAACATTAGAGCTACGTACTGACACGTGACAGTAAGGCTTTTTGATAACTAAAGTTTTGTTAGAAACTCAATAATTGAGTGATCAAATTATACATTTTTATCTAGTTCTTAGCAATCTAATTTTATGTTTACAGTTCACTGTTTCTTACTAACTGAAAAGTGCGTATTAACCCCACCTATCTCTCATGTGACTGCATAATTTGATTTCAACTCGTTATCACTTTTCCTCCCATCTGGTTCACTTCCTTTCAAACTTTCGCTTCAACTAGTTTGAACTTTCTTCGGCACAGTGACATTTGCTTCATGATATAATTTATGGTTTGCTGCCGTGAAACCTTTAACTGGTCTTGACAACAAAATATAGGGATGAGATCCAAGAGTGTCCAAAGGTATATTTTGTAAATTATACGAATATGTCAGCTTCAGTGAAGCAATAAATCAAAAACTGACAAAGGTGGAAACTCTGCAAGAATAACAATAATAAATTACGTAAGTCGGACATATATGTACGATTCAAAATGTGAATTTAATTACGCAGAATTATAGAAAGGATATTTCGTAGTCTGCTTAGGTTAGTGATTTCTGACGTCAGCAAACCATAAATTTTCACATGAAGCAAATGTCACTGTGCCGAAGAAAGTTCAAAAACTAGTTGAAGCGAAAGTTTGAAAGGAAGCGAACCATGGGAGGAAAAGTGATAACGAGTTGAAATCAAGTTATGCAGTCACATGAGAGAGAGGTGGGGTTAATACGCACTTTTCAGTTAGTAAGAAACAGTGAACTGTAAACATAAAATTAGTTTGCTAAGAACTAGATAAAAATGTATAATTTGATCACTCAATTATTGAGTTTCTAACAAAACTTTAGTTATCAAAAAGCCTTACTGTCACGTGTCAGTACGTAGCTCTATTGTTTTATCCAGAAATTATTGTTTATAAACAACCACCAGCAGTATGTATTTTTCTCAGGCCGAGTAATCAATCATCGAAACTGACAAACAAACTTTTGATTAACAATCTTCAAAAGCCAGACCGACAACTAAGTTGAGTCAGATCAACAAATAACTACTCGAGAAAGCTTTGATTTTGATGTTTTCCTTTCAAAACTTCATTCTCTTAGCACTGCTTCAGAACAGTCAGTAAGTAGTTTTTGATATCGAAATGAACCAACCCAGGCTAGGCAGGCTACTTTTAAATGATATATACGTACTACTTAGCTTTCAAAAGGAGGTATTAAAAAAGCTCAAGCCCAATGACGTCAGTAAATTCCAAGAAGCTAAATTTAGCCCCCTCATCACTTTAAGGGTTATCACAAAAACCGGGCTAAAAGTAGACCCAGAGGCATTGTGAGTACGTGCTCACGACACGACGCCACACATTAACACTAAGTATGACTTAAAAAACAAAAGGAGAGGCAAAAACCCCTGCAACAAGGACGACAACTGTTCCCAAGTCGGCATATCAGCCAACTAGGAAGCGCAGAAAAGAGCGGAAGGAAGGCGGACTGAGCAAAACAAAATAAAGTACGCTTCCAAAAACTACCCGGCTGTACTTTTTAGTCTCTTCAAAGCTAAAAGTGTCCATTTAAAATCCTACAAACACTACAAGTATACCTCTCTTGTTTTTTCATTGTGAATTGTCTGTTGCTGTTTTGTTCTGACATAAAGAGGTGGAAACCAGATGTAGGCGGTAAAAAACAGTTATAGTGATAATTGTCTGGTTCTGAAGAGGTCGAACTGTGAGTACCGAAGCAAAGCTGAGAGTCTTGTTTCGTTGGTGGAACACTTGACTTCAATCAAAGAACAAAACACAAAACCAAACCATAAACTTTTTACCCCTCACTTCTTCTCTTGTTTACACATCAAAGTTTGCATAAACAAAATGCCAATCAACGGTTGTTTGCTTGCTTGCTTGCATTTAGTGGGTAATAATTTTACTGTAATATCTACAAACATATATCAGGTAATAGGTATATATGATAGAAACCTACATGTAGCATGTAGTATGCAACCAGCACAGGATTGCATGACGAGAAGGGTAAAGCATATGCTGGTGTTCATTTCATTAAGTAATTTTTAACAAAAATAGTCAAAAAGTTTTCTAAATTGTGGGGTATGCAGAGTTTTCTGAAAAAGCAACAACCACAGCAAAATGTTTTCAACCGCCAACGGTGACATCCTAGCAAATCTCTCAGACTCAAATCGTGTAACAAACAACAACTCGAGCGCCCGCAAACGCGATTGCAAAAGAAGAATTACAAAAAATAATAGATGGTGAGTACTTGAGGCCCTGAGATTCTCTTTTTTGGTGCTAGGTGGAGTAAAGCAATATATAGGCACCTTGCAGATATAGTTTCATTCATTATTATTTAATATTTCGCACGTCCATCTTTCACTTCACCCTCACGTTGGCCAGACGGCTCCACAACTGTCAGGAAGAGCTAGAGAAAAAGTCCGACAATAAAAATATTTCGTCCTAAGAAAAAGAGAAACTTTCAGGCTTCAAGGCACAGGGCTGGCCAGAGATAAGTGAAAGAAAGGAACCGAACCGAACCTGTCTAGACGACAGCTAATAAAATGTAAACTGACTGATAATAGGACAGAGAGAAAGGCAAGTTTGGATTGACTCACACTGAATGTTCTTGTGTATAACCACTACAGACTGTTCTTACGTAAACATGATCCGGTATGCACTAAGCAGAAGAGATATAGGAACTCGGACAATCGAAAACTGACTGTCATCGCCGTACCTTTGACGTCATCAATACTTCGAAGAATGTGAGTTAGAGTTGAATAAGCCCATTCCCCTTGTACCCCCTTTTCTCTGTCTCTCAGTACATATGTATCAGGTGTGCGTCACTGACACATAATACAAAGTCGTGCAAGCCTTCAAGGTGATTCATTAGTCCTCACTTTTCCATGTCCTATGACGTCAGTCAACACAACAACAGAAGTGGAGCAACTAAAGTTGGGATTCTCTATTCTCACCTCTCCTTTTGCGGAAAGCCGACCGAATTCAGTAATAGAAAAGAGACATGCAAAAGTTGTTGTATTCTGGCCAAATCAGGTTCTATACAAACATACCTAGATATCCAGTTACAATTTCATAAAACTACCCTACGTACTTATTGTACCTTCGTGGTCAAATAAAGGCAGCTAAAAGTAAATGGGTTCGTGTGAAACTGAACTGCAGTTTGTCTATTTCCAAATTGATCGTCGTTCCACCTTTTCCTATCCCGAAACAATAACAATTGCCAAATAGAGTAAAAAATATAAAAAGTAAAGAAACGTAAAATAACGTAAAGCAAAATGGAATAATATAATACCGCTCTAAAATTTGAAATCTTCGGCGATACTAAGGCAGTCGCACATCAGTCCTCAAGTGCGCAGAACTTAACAAATTTTATCCAAATTTGGCACGGATACATTTCAGTACATTTCTTATCGATCTGCAGCAAAATTTTAAAATTTTTAAAATGTAATTTTTAAGTTTTCCATGTAGATCAGACCGAACCAAAAATTTTTTTGCCTCTCAATTTTCTTAAAAATTTGCACACAGGCGCTTTCTGGATCGCTAAATTCGAATTCGATACCGGTTTTTCGATCTCGTTGACTAAAATACAACTACAAGCTTTAGCTTAAGCTTTCTGTAAAAGATGGGTAGAGCTAGGAATTAAACCGCTGAGCTCACACACCAAATTTTACGTGGACTGTGCGCAAAGAACGCTGACCGACGACTCGCGGGTGGAGATCTTTAACCAGGCGGCTCTATCCACCGGACTTGCCTCGCCACTAGGGAGAATAGACAATTTTTGGGGGACGCCAACGGGGCGCCATAAATCGGGGACACGCACACACAGAAAATTAGCTCAATTAGGGACAAGCTATGGGCTATTCCCAGAGTACTACATAGCTAACAAAAAGATCAAATCTAGTTTAAAGTTTAATATTTAGGAATAAGTTAATTAGACAGAAGACAACTGGCTGGTTTAATAATAAGCGTCAGGGGAGTTATAGCCATGGGGGGAAAACCCACATTTTCGGATTTTGGCTGGAACTTTTTTATTATAAGGGCTATCTGAGAACTTTATATACCGTCGTATCTTCTGGCGTACTTAGAACTTTCTTGCTTGCCCCAATTTGCATTTCTGTAGGCTGTACCGTTAGAGCGGCATAATGCAAAAGAGTAAAGAAAAAAATAAGAAATAGGGGGAAAAACCCATGTTAGGGAAAAATAAAAATTCCAATCTCCCACAGGTCTTAAAAATTGTTCTATCGCAATTCTGACACTTCCAGTGTAAAATTCAACCCTTTTTTTAGTTAGTATGAACCAAAAACCCGATCTAAGTGTCAGCTTTTTTGATGATCTCAGGTGCCGTTGAAAATGCTGCATCAACTGGCCAGGTTTCATGTGTAAAGTTTAACACATAAACATAGGGCAATTTTTGAAAAATGCTAAAATGATGTAATTTGATAAAGTTATTGTTCTATCGTGTAGAGAATGGTTTTTACGTAGAATTGGCTGTTAAAATCCACAATTGTACCTGTTTTGGGCCCTCCAGCAGCGAAATGGAACTTTTAAGGTTTTTAGCACCTAGCTAGCCAGGTAAGCAAAATTGTCCGAATCTGACCGCATAGGATGACGCAGCGTGCTCGATAGTACCGTGCTATAGTCTCTAATTGTTTCCGTGTTGAGTTGTTAAGAAATTTTTCAAAAAAATTGGGTGGGTGTCCCCCCCCAAAGTGGGTCTGTCCCCGCCACATTTGGCAATGTGCCAGACCAACGGTGCATCGGATCGATCTAATTTTGGTTGTTTGCAAAGAGAAGACTTTGCCATCATTGCAGATATTTGCAAAACTTTTCTAACCCAACCCAGTCAAAAGTTACATCGGTCCAAACTTTTGGTAAATTTTTGGATGGTTGAATCAAAAAGTAGTTGTCATTTTCAAAATGTCATAAAATGAGCAGGAGCGAACCAAATGACTTGATCT